>JAGTYA010001149.1:0-13569 GCA_024291935.2 Okapia johnstoni | reverse complement strand
GGTAACCCAAGGGAGTGCTTATTTAAGCTTCGCTGGTGCAAGAGGTGTTTGTGTGTTAAGAAGGCACAACAATGGGTCTGCTCCAAGGGTCTCAGTTTCCCAGTCAGAACAGACCTAGTAGTCTCCAGAGCTCTCTGCTACAGAGGACACATCGGGCAATAGCTCTGAGGAGTGTTCCTTTAGTTTCCCTGGATTGGGGAAGCCCTACCCTGTCGGTGGGCCCTAGGCACTGTGGCCTCTTCCACTGACTTTCCAGGTAGCACTTTCCAGCCCCTTGTGATTTTCAGCCAAAGACAGCCTGGCAGGGTCTCTTCCTTAGAGTCATAAAAGGTAGCCCAAGGGAGTGCATATTCAGGCTTCCCTGGTGCAATAGATGTTTGGCTGTTAAGAAGCCACAATAATGGGTCTGCTCCCAGGCCCTGAGTTTCCCAGTCAGAACAGACCTAGTATCTAGAGCTCTCTGCTACAGAGCACATATGGGGCAATAGCTCTGAGGAGTGTTCCTTGAGGTTCCCTGGCTTGGGGAAGCCCTATCGGGGCGGTGGGACCTATGCTCTGTGTTATCTTCCACTGACTTTCCTGGTAGAACTCTCCAGCCACTTCTGATTTTCAGCCAAAGGCAGCCTGGCAGGGTCTCTTCCTTAGAGACATAACAGGTAACCCAAGGGAGTGGTTATTCAAGCTTCCCTGGTTGAAGAAGTGTTTGTCTGTTAAGAAGCCACAGCAATGGGTCTGCTTCCAGGGCCTCAGTTTCCCAGTCAGAACAGCCTTAGTAATCTCCAGAGCTCTCTGCTACAGAGCACACATGGGGCATTAGCTCTGAGGAGGGTGCCTTGACGTTCACGGGCTTGGGGAAGCCCTACCGGGGCGGTGGGGCCTAGGCACAATGGCCCCTACCACTGACTTTCCAGCTAGCACTTTCCAGCCCCTTGTGCTTTTCAACCAAATGGAGCCTGGCAGGGTCTTTTCCTTATACTCATAAAAGATAGCCCAAGGGAGTGCTTATTCAGACTTCCCTGGTGCAAAAGGTTTTTGTCTGTTAAGTAACCACAACAATGGGTCTGCCCCCAGCGCCTCAGTTTCCCAGTCAGAACAGACCTAGTCTCCAGAGGTCTCTGCTACAGAACACACATGGGGCAATAGCTCTGAGGAGTGTTCCTTGAGGTTCCCCAGCTTGGGGAAGCCCTACCCGGGCGGTGGGGCTTAGGCACTGTGGCCTCTTCCACTGACTTTCCAGGTCGCACTTTCCAGCCCTTTGTGACTTTCAGCCAAAGGCAGCCTGGCTGGTTCTCTTCCTTAGACTCATAAAAGGTAGCCCATGGGAGTGCTTATTCAGGCTTCCCTGGTGCAAGAGGTGTTTGTCTCTTAAGTCGCCACAACAATGGGTCTGCTCCCAGGGCCTCAGATTCCCAGACAGAACAGACCTAGTAGTATCCAGAGCTCTCTGCTACAGAGCACGCATGTGGCAATAGATCTTAGGAGTGCTCCTTGAGGTTCCCTGGCTTGGGGAAGCCCTACTCGGTTGATGGAGCCTAGGCAGTGGCTTCTTCCACTGACTTTCCAGGTAGCACTTTCCAGCGCCTTGTGATTTTCAGCCAAACGCAGCCTGGCAGGGTCTCTTCTTAGAGTCATAAAAGGTAGCCCAAGGGAGTGCTTATTCAAGCTTCCCTGGTGCAAGAGGTGTTTGTCTGTTAAGAAGCCACAACAATGGGTCTGATCCCAGGGCCTCAGTTTCCCAGTCAGAACAGACCTAGTCTCCACAGCTCTCTGATACAGAACACACATGGGGCAATAGCTCTGAGGAGTGTTCCTTGAGGTTCCCTGGCTTGGGGAAGCCCTACCCGTGTGGTGCGACCTAGGCACTGTGGCTTCTTCCACTGACTTTCCACGTAGCACTTTACAGCCCCTTGTGATTTTCAGCCAAAGGCAGCCTGGCAGGGTCTCTTCTTAGAGTCATAAAAGGTAGCCCAAGGGAGTGCTTATTCAACCTTCCCTGGTGCAAGAGGTGTTTGTCTGTTAAGTAGCCACAACAATGGGTCTGCTCCCAGGGCCTCAGTTTCCCAGACAGAACAGACCTAGTCTCCAGAGCTCTCTGCTACAGAGCACCCATGTGGCAATAGATCTTAGGAGTGCTCCTTGAGGTTCCCTGGCTTGGGGAAGCCCTACTCGGTTGATGGAGCCTAGGCAGTGGCTTCTTCCACTGACTTTCCAGGTAGCACTTTCCAGCGCCTTGTGATTTTCAGCCAAAGGCAGCCTGGCAGGGTCTCTTCTTAGAGTCATAAAAGGTAGCCCAAGGGAGTGCTTATTCAAGCTTCCCTGGTGCAAGAGGTGTTTGTCTGTTAAGAAGCCACAACAATGGGTCTGATCCCAGGGCCTCAGTTTCCCAGTCAGAACAGACCTAGTCTCCAGAGCTCTCTGCTACAGAGCAGACATGGGGAAAAAGCGCTGTGGAGGGTGCCTTCACGTTCCAGGGCACTGTCGAAGCCTAACCTGGGCTTTGCTGCCTAGGCACTGTGGCCTCTTTCACTGACTTTCCAGGTATCACTTCCCAGCCCCTTGTGATTTTCAGCCAGATGCAGCCTTGCAGGGTCTCTTCCTTAGAGTCAAAAAAGGTAGCCCAAGGGACTGCTTATTCAGTCTTCCCTGGTGCAAGATGTGTTTGGCTGTGAAGACGCCAGAACAGTGGCTCTGCTCCCAGGGACTCAGTTTCCCAGTGACAACAGACCTAGTTTCCAGAGCTCTCTGCTACAGAGCAGACATCTGGAAAAAGTGCTGTGGAGGGTGCGTTCACGTTCCAGGGCACTGTCGAAGCCTAACCTGGGCTTTGCTGCCTAGGCACTGTGGCCTCTTTCACTGACTTTCCAGGTATCACTTCCCAGCCCCTTGTGATTTTCAGCCAGATGCAGCCTTGCAGGGTCTCTTCCTTAGAGTCAAAAAAGGTAGCCCAAGGGACTGCTTATTCAGTCTTCCCTGGTGCAAGAGGTGTTTGGCTGTGAAGACGCCAGAACAGTGGCTCTGCTCCCAGGGACTCAGTTTCCCAGTGACAACAGACCTAGTTTCCAGAGCTCTCTGCTACAGAGCAGACATCTGGAAAAAGTGCTGTGGAGGGTGCCTTCACGTTCCAGGGCACTGTCGAAGCCTAACCTGGGCTTTGCTGCCTAGGCAATGTGGCCTCTTTCACTGACTTTCCAGGTATCACTTCCCAGCCCCTTGTGATTTTCAGCCAGATGCAGCCTTGCAGGGTCTCTTCCTTAGAGTCAAAAAAGGTAGCCCAAGGGACTGCTTATTCAGTCTTCCCTGGTGCAAGAGGTGTTTGGCTGTGAAGACGCCAGAACAGTGGCTCTGCTCCCAGGGACTCAGTTTCCCAGTGACAACAGACCTAGTTTCCAGAGCTCTCTGCTACAGAGCAGACATCTGGAAAAAGTGCTGTGGAGGGTGCCTTCACGTTCCAGGGCACTGTCGAAGCCTAACCTGGCTTTGCTGCCTAGGCACTGTGGCCTCTTTCACTGACTTTCCAGGTATCACTTCCCAGCCCCTTGTGATTTTCAGCCAGATGCAGCCTTGCAGGGTCTCTTCCTTAGAGTCAAAAAAGGTAGCCCAAGGGACTGCTTATTCAGTCTTCCCTGGTGCAAGAGGTGTTTGGGCTGTGAAGACGCCAGAACAATGGCTCTGCTCCCAGGGCCTCAGTTTCCCAGTCAGAACAGACCTAGTCTCCAGAGCTCTCTGCTACAGAGCAGACATGTGGAAATAAGCGCTGTGGAGGGTTCCTTGAGGTTCCCTGGCACTGGGGAAGCCCTACCCGGTGCTTTGGAGCCTAGGCACTGTGGCCTCTTTCACTGACTTTCCAGGTATCACTTCCCAGCCCCTTGTGATTTTCAGCCAGATGCAGCCTTGCAGGGTCTCTTCCTTAGAGTCAAAAAAGGTAGCCCAAGGGACTGCTTATTCAGTCTTCCCTGGTGCAAGAGGTGTTTGGCTGTGAAGACGCCAGAACAATGGCTCTGCTCCCAGGGCCTCAGTTTCCCAGTCAGAACAGACCTAGTCTCCAGAGCTCTCTGCTACAGAGCAGACATGGGGAAAAAGCGCTGTGGAGGGTGCCTTCACGTTCCAGGGCACTGTCGAAGCCTTACCTGGGCTTTGGAGCCTAGGCACTGTGGCCTCTTTCACTGACTTTCCAGGTATCACTTCCCAGCCCCTTGTGATTTTCAGCCAGATGCAGCCTTGCAGGGTCTCTTCCTTACAGTCAAAAAAGGTAGCCCAAGGGACTGCTTATTCAGTCTTCCCTGGTGCAAGAGGTGTTTGGCTGTGAAGACGCCAGAACAATGGCTCTGCTCCCAGGGCCTCAGTTTCCCAGTCAGAACAGACCTAGTCTCCAGAGCTCTCTGCTACAGAGCAGACATGGGGAAATAGCTCTGAGGAGGGTTCCTTGAGGCTCCCTGCACTGGGGAAGCCCTACCCTGGGCTTTGGGAGCTAGGCACTGTGGCCTCTTTCACTGACTTTCCAGGTATCACTTCCCAGCCCCTTGTGATTTTCAGCCAGATGCAGCCTTGCAGGGTCTCTTCCTTAGAGTCAAAAAAAGGTAGCCCAAGGGACTGCTTATTCAGTCTTCCCTGGTGCAAGAGGTGTTTGGCTGTGAAGACGCCAGAACAATGGCTCTGCTCCCAGGGCCTCAGTTTCCCAGTCAGAACAGACCTAGTCTCCAGAGCTCTCTGCTACAGAGCAGACATGGGGAAAAAGCGCTGTGGAGGGTGCCTTCACGTTCCAGGGCACTGTCGAAGCCTTACCTGGGCTTTGGAGCCTAGGCACTGTGGCCTCTTTCACTGACTTTCCAGGTATCACTTCCCAGCCCCTTGTGATTTTCAGCCAGATGCAGCCTTGCAGGGTCTCTTCCTTAGAGTCAAAAAAGGTAGCCCAAGGGACTGCTTATTCAGTCTTCCCTGGTGCAAGAGGTGTGTTTGGCTGTGAAGACGCCAGAACAATGGCTCTGCTCCCAGGGCCTCAGTTTCCCAGTCAGAACAGACCTAGTCTCCAGAGCTCTCTGCTACAGAGCAGACATGGGGAAAAAAACGCTGTGGAGGGTGCCTTCACGTTCCAGGGCACTGTCGAAGCCTTACCTGGGCTTTGGAGCCTAGGCACTGTGGCCTCTTTCACTGACTTTCCAGGTATCACTTCCCAGCCCCTTGTGATTTTCAGCCAGATGCAGCCTTGCAGGGTCTCTTCCTTAGAGTCAAAAAAGGTAGCCCAAGGGACTGCTTATTCAGTCTTCCCTGGTGCAAGAGGTGTTTGGCTGTGAAGACGCCAGAACAATGGCTCTGCTCCCAGGGCCTCAGTTTCCCAGTCAGAACAGACCTAGTCTCCAGAGCTCTCTGCTACAGAGCAGACATGGGGAAAAAAAACGCTGTGGAGGGTGCCTTCACGTTCCAGGGCACTGTCGAAGCCTTACCTGGGCTTTGGAGCCTAGGCACTGTGGCCTCTTTCACTGACTTTCCAGGTATCACTTCCCAGCCCCTTGTGATTTTCAGCCAGATGCAGCCTTGCAGGGTCTCTTCCTTAGAGTCAAAAAAGGTAGCCCAAGGGACTGCTTATTCAGTCTTCCCTGGTGCAAGAGGTGTTTGGCTGTGAAGACGCCAGAACAATGGCTCTGCTCCCAGGGCCTCAGTTTCCCAGTCAGAACAGACCTAGTCTCCAGAGCTCTCTCTGCTACAGAGCAGACATGGGGAAAAAGCCGCTGTGGAGGGTGCCTTCACGTTCCAGGGCACTGTCGAAGCCTTACCTGGGCTTTGGAGAGCCTAGGCACTGTGGCCTCTTTCACTGACTTTCCAGGTATCACTTCCCAGCCCCTTGTGATTTTCAGCCAGATGCAGCCTTGCAGGGTCTCTTCCTTAGAGTCAAAAAAGGTAGCCCAAGGGACTGCTTATTCAGTCTTCCCTGGTGCAAGAGGTGTTTGGCTGTGAAGACGCCAGAACAATGGCTCTCTGCTCCCAGGGCCTCAGTTTCCCAGTCAGAACAGACCTAGTCTCCAGAGCTCTCTGCTACAGAGCAGACATGGGGAAAAAAAGCGCTGTGGAGGGTGCCTTCACGTTCCAGGGCACTGTCGAAGCCTTACCTGGGCTTTGGAGCCTAGGCACTGTGGCCTCTTTCACTGACTTTCCAGGTATCACTTCCCAGCCCCTTGTGATTTTCAGCCAGATGCAGCCTTGCAGGGTCTCTTCCTTAGAGTCAAAAAAAAGGTAGCCCAAGGGACTGCTTATTCAGTCTTCCCTGGTGCAAGAGGTGTTTGGCTGTGAAGACGCCAGAACAATGGCTCTGCTCCCAGGGCCTCAGTTTCCCAGTCAGAACAGACCTAGTCTCCAGAGCTCTCTGCTACAGAGCAGACATGGGGAAAAAAGCTCTGTGGAGGGTTCCTTCACGTTCCAGGGCACTGTCGAAGCCTTACCTGGGCTTTGGAGCCTAGGCACTGTGGCCTCTTTCACTGACTTTCCAGGTATCACTTCCCAGCCCCTTGTGATTTTCAGCCAGATGCAGCCTTGCAGGGTCTCTTCCTTAGAGTCAAAAAAGGTAGCCCAAGGACTGCTTATTCAGTCTTCCCTGGTGCAAGAGGTGTTTGGCTGTGAAGACGCCAGAACAATGGCTCTGCTCCCCCAGGGCCTCAGTTTCCCAGTCAGAACAGACCTAGTCTCCAGAGCTCTCTGCTACAGAGCAGACATGGGAAAAAGCGCTGTGGAGGGTGCCTTCACGTTCCAGGGCACTGTCGAAGCCTTACCTGGGCTTTGGAGCCTAGGCACTGTGGCCTCTTTCACTGACTTTCCAGGTATCACTTCCCAGCCCCTTGTGATTTTCAGCCAGATGCAGCCTTGCAGGGTCTCTTCCTTACAGTCAAAAAAGGTAGCCCAAGGGACTGCTTATTCAGTCTTCACTGGTGCAAGAGGTGTTTGGCTGTGAAGACGCCAGAACAATGGCTCTGCTCCCAGGGCCTCAGTTTCCCAGTCAGAACAGACCTAGTCTCCAGAGCTCTCTGCTACAGAGCAGACATGGGGAAAAAGCTCTGAGGAGGGTTCCTTGAGGCTCCAGGCCTTGGTCGAAGCCTTACCTGGGCTTTGGAGCCTAGGCACTGTGGCCTCTTTCACTGACTTTCCAGGTATCACTTCCCAGCCCCTTGTGATTTTCAGCCAGATGCAGCCTTGCAGGGTCTCTTCCTTAGAGTCAAAAAAGGTAGCCCAAGGGACTGCTTATTCAGTCTTCCCTGGTGCAAGAGGTGTTTGGCTGTGAAGACGCCAGAACAATGGCTCTGCTCCCAGGGCCTCAGTTTCCCAGTCAGAACAGACCTAGTCTCCAGAGCTCTCTGCTACAGAGCAGACATGGGGAAAAAGCGCTGTGGAGGGTGCCTTCACGTTCCAGGGCACTGTCGAAGCCTTACCTGGGCTTTGGAGCCTAGGCACTGTGGCCTCTTTCACTGACTTTCCAGGTATCACTTCCCAGCCCCTTGTGATTTTCAGCCAGATGCAGCCTTGCAGGGTCTCTTCCTTAGAGTCAAAAAAGGTAGCCCAAGGGACTGCTTATTCAGTCTTCCCTGGTGCAAGAGGTGTTTGGCTGTGAAGACGCCAGAACAATGGCTCTGCTCCCAGGGCCTCAGTTTCCCAGTCAGAACAGACCTAGTCTCCAGAGCTCTCTGCTACAGAGCAGACATGGGGAAAAAGCTCTGTGGAGGGTGCCTTCACGTTCCAGGGCACTGTCGAAGCCTTACCTGGGCTTTGGAGCCTAGGCACTGTGGCCTCTTTCACTGACTTTCCAGGTATCACTTCCCAGCCCCTTGTGATTTTCAGCCAGATGCAGCCTTGCAGGGTCTCTTCCTTAGAGTCAAAAAAGGTAGCCCAAGGGACTGCTTATTCAGTCTTCCCTGGTGCAAGAGGTGTTTGGCTGTGAAGACGCCAGAACAATGGCTCTGCTCCCAGGGCCTCAGTTTCCCAGTCAGAACAGACCTAGTCTCCAGAGCTCTCTGCTACAGAGCAGACATGGGGAAAAAAGCTCTGAGGAGGGTTCCTTGAGGCTCCAGGGCACTGTCGAAGCCTTACCTGGGCTTTGGAGCCTAGGCACTGTGGCCTCTTTCACTGACTTTCCAGGTATCACTTCCCAGCCCCTTGTGATTTTCAGCCAGATGCAGCCTTGCAGGGTCTCTTCCTTAGAGTCAAAAAAGGTAGCCCAAGGACTGCTTATTCAGTCTTCCCTGGTGCAAGAGGTGTTTGGCTGTGAAGACGCCAGAACAATGGCTCTGCTCCCAGGGCCTCAGTTTCCCAGTCAGAACAGACCTAGTCTCCAGAGCTCTCTGCTACAGAGCAGACATGGGGAAAAAGCGCTGTGGAGGGTGCCTTCAGGTTCCAGGGCACTGTCGAAGCCTTACCTGGGCTTTGGAGCCTAGGCACTGTGGCCTCTTTCACTGACTTTCCAGGTATCACTTCCCAGCCCCTTGTGATTTTCAGCCAGATGCAGCCTTGCAGGGTCTCTTCCTTAGAGTCAAAAAAGGTAGCCCAAGGGACTGCTTATTCAGTCTTCCCTGGTGCAAGAGGTGTTTGGCTGTGAAGACGCCAGAACAATGGCTCTGCTCCCAGGGCCTCAGTTTCCCAGTCAGAACAGACCTAGTCTCCAGAGCTCTCTGCTACAGAGCAGACATGGGGAAAAAGCGCTGTGGAGGGTGCCTTCACGTTCCAGGGCACTGTCGAAGCCTTACCTGGGCTTTGGAGCCTAGGCACTGTGGCCTCTTTCACTGACTTTCCAGGTATCACTTCCCAGCCCCTTGTGATTTTCAGCCAGATGCAGCCTTGCAGGGTCTCTTCCTTAGAGTCAAAAAAAGGTAGCCCAAGGGACTGCTTATTCAGTCTTCCCTGGTGCAAGAGGTGTTTGGCTGTGAAGACGCCAGAACAATGGCTCTGCTCCCAGGGCCTCAGTTTCCCAGTCAGAACAGACCTAGTCTCCAGAGCTCTCTGCTACAGAGCAGCACATGGGGAAAAAGCGCTGTGGAGGGTGCCTTCACGTTCCAGGGCACTGTCGAAGCCTTACCTGGGCTTTGGAGCCTAGGCACTGTGGCCTCTTTCACTGACTTTCCAGGTATCACTTCCCAGCCCCTTGTGATTTTCAGCCAGATGCAGCCTTGCAGGGTCTCTTCCTTAGAGTCAAAAAAGGTAGCCCAAGGGACTGCTTATTCAGTCTTCCCTGGTGCAAGAGGTGTTTGGCTGTGAAGACGCCAGAACAATGGCTCTGCTCCCAGGGCCTCAGTTTCCCAGTCAGAACAGACCTAGTCTCCAGAGCTCTCTGCTACAGAGCAGACATGGGGAAAAAGCGCTGTGGAGGGTGCCCTTCACGTTCCAGGGCACTGTCGAAGCCTTACCTGGGCTTTGGAGCCTAGGCACTGTGGCCTCTTTCACTGACTTTCCAGGTATCACTTCCCAGCCCCTTGTGATTTTCAGCCAGATGCAGCCTTGCAGGGTCTCTTCCTTAGAGTCAAAAAAGGTAGCCCAAGGGACTGCTTATTCAGTCTTCCCTGGTGCAAGAGGTGTTTGGCTGTGAAGACGCCAGAACAATGGCTCTGCTCCCAGGGCCTCAGTTTCCCAGTCAGAACAGACCTAGTCTCCAGAGCTCTCTGCTACAGAGCAGACATGTGTAAAAAGCGTTGTGGAGGGTGCCTTCACGTTCCAGGGCACTGTCGAAGCCTAATGACTTTCCAGGTGTCACTTCCAGCCCCTTGTGATTTTCAGCCAGATGCAGCCTTGCAGGGTCTCTTCCTTACAGTCAAAAAAGGTAGCCCAAGGGACTGCTTATTCAGTCTTCACTGGTGCAAGAGGTATTTGGCTGTGAAGACGCCAGAACAATGTCTCTGCTCCCAGGGCCTCAGTTTCCCAGTCAGAACAGACCTAGTCTCCAGAGCTCTCTGCTACAGAGCAGACATGGAGAAATAGCTCTGAGGAGGGTCCTTGAGGCTCCCTGCCTTGGGGAAGCCCTACCTGGGCTTTGGAGCCTAGGCACTGTGGCCTCTTTCACTGACTTTCCAGGTATCACTTCCCAGCTCCTTGTGATTTTCAGCCAGATGCAGCCTTGCAGGGTCTCTTCCTTAGAGTCTAAAAAGGTAGCCCAAGGGACTGCTTATTCAGTCTTCACTGGTGCAAGAGGTGTTTGGCTGTGAAGACGCCAGAACAATGGCTCTGCTCCCAGGGCCTCAGTTTCCCAGTCAGAAGAGACCTAGTCTCCAGAGCTCTCTGCTACAGAGCAGACCTGGGGAAAAAGCGCTGTGGAGGGTGCCCTCACGTTCCAGGGCACTGTCGAAGCCTTACCAGGGCTTTGGAGCCTAGGCACTGTGGCCTCTTTCACTGACTTTCCAGGTATCACTTCCCAGCCCCTTGTGATTTTCAGCCACATGCAGCCTTGCAGGATCTCTTCCTTAGAGTCAAAAATGGTAGCCCAATGGAATGCTTATTCAGTCTTCCCTGGTGCAAGAGGTGTTTGGCTGTGAAGACGCCAGAACAATGGCTCTGCTCCCAGGGCCTCAGTTTCCCAGTCAGAACAGACCTAGTCTCCAGAGCTCTCTGCTACAGAGCAGACATGGGGAAAAAAAAATCGCTGGAGGGTGCCTTCACGTTCCAGGGCACTGTCGAAGCCTTACCTGGGCTTTGGAGCCTAGGCACTGTGGCCTCTTTCACTGACTTTCCAGGTATCACTTCCCAGCCCCTTGTGATTTTCAGCCAGATGCAGCCTTGCAGGGTCTCTTCCTTAGAGTCAAAAAAGGTAGCCCAAGGGACTGCTTATTCAGTCTTCCCTGGTGCAAGAGGTGTTTGGCTGTGAAGACGCCAGAACAATGGCTCTGCTCCCAGGGCCTCAGTTTCCCAGTCAGAACAGACCTAGTCTCCAGAGCTCTCTGCTACAGAGCAGACATGGGGAAAAAGCGCTGTGAGGAGGGTTCCTTCAGGTTCCAGGCCTTGTCGAAGCCCTTACCTGGGCTTTGGAGCCTAGGCACACTGTGGCCTCTTTCACTGACTTTCCAGGTATCACTTCCCAGCCCCTTGTGATTTTCAGCCAGATGCAGCCTTGCAGGGTCTCTTCCTTAGAGTCAAAAAAGGTAGCCCAAGGGACTGCTTATTCAGTCTTCCCTGGTGCAAAAGGTGTTTGGCTGTGAAGACGCCAGAACAATGGCTCTGCTCCCAGGGCCTCAGTTTCCCAGTCAGAACAGACCTAGTCTCCAGAGCTCTCTGCTACAGAGCAGACATGGGGAAAAAGCGCTGTGGAGGGTGCCTTCGGGTTCCAGGGCACTGTCGAAGCCTTACCTGGGCTTTGGAGCCTAGGCACTGTGGCCTCTTTCACTGACTTTCCAGGTATCACTTCCCAGCCCCTTGTGATTTTCAGCCAGATGCAGCCTTGCAGGGTCTCTTCCTTAGAGTCAAAAAAGGTAGCCCAAGGGACTGCTTATTCAGTCTTCCCTGGTGCAAGAGGTGTTTGGCTGTGAAGACGCCAGAACAATGGCTCTGCTCCCAAGGCCTCAGTTTCCCAGTCAGAACAGACCTAGTCTCCAGAGCTCTCTGCTACAGAGCAGACATGGGGAAAAAGCGCTGTGGAGGGTGCCTTCACGTTCCAGGGCACTGTCGAAGCCTTACCTGGGCTTTGGAGCCTAGGCACTGTGGCCTCTTTCACTGACTTTCCAGGTATCACTTCCCAGCCCCTTGTGATATTCAGCCAGATGCAGCCTTGCAGGGTCTCTTCCTTAGAGTCAAAAAAGGTAGCCCAAGGGACTGCTTATTCAGTCTTCCCTGGTGCAAGAGGTGTTTGGCTGTGAAGACGCCAGAACAATGGCTCTGCTCCCAGGGCCTCAGTTTCCCAGTCAGAACAGACCTAGTCTCCAGAGCTCTCTGCTACAGAGCAGACATGGGGAAATAGCTCTGAGGAGGGTTCCTTGAGGCTCCCTGCCTTGGGGAAGTCTTACCTGGGCATTGGAGCCTAGGCACTGTGGCCTCTTTCGCTGACTTTCCAGGTACAATTTGCCAGCCCCTTGTGATTTTCAGCCAGATGCAGCCTTGCAGGGTCTCTTCCTTAGAGTTAAAAAAGGTAGCCCAAGGGACTGCTTATTCAGTCTTCCCTGGTGCAAGAGGTGTTTGGCTGTGAAGACGCCAGAACAATGGCTCTGCTCCCAGGGCCTCAGTTTCCCAGTCAGAACAGACCTAGTCTACAGAGCTCTCTGCTACAGAGCAGACATGGGGAAAAAGCGCTGTGGAGGGTGCCTTCACGTTCCAGGGCACTGTCGAAGCCCTAACTGGGCTTTGGAGCCTAGGCACTGTGGCCTCTTTCACTGACTTTCCAGGTATCACTTCCCAGCCCCTTGTGATTTTCAGCCAGATGCAGCCTTGCAGGGTCTCTTCCTTAGAGTCAACAAAGGTAGCCCAAGGGACTGCTTATTCAGTCTTCCCTGGTGCAAGAGGTGTTTGGCTGTGAAGACGCCAGAACAATGGCTCTGCTCCCAGGGCCTCAGTTTCCCAGTCAGAACAGACCTAGTCTCCAGAGCTCTTTGCTACAGAGCAGACATGGGGAAAAAGCGCTATGGAGGGTGCCTTCAGGTTCCAGGGCACTGTCGAAGCCTTACCTGGGCTTTGGAGCCTAGGCACTGTGGCCTCTTTCACTGACTTTCCAGGTATCACTTCCCAGCCCCTTGTGATATTCAGCCCGATGCAGCCTTGCAGGGTCTCTTCCTTAGAGTCAGAAAAGGTAGCCCAAGGGACTGCTTATTCAGTCTTCCCTGGTGCAAGAGGTGTTTGGCTGTGAAGATGCCTGCTCCCAGAGGGCCTCAGTTTCCCAGTCAGAACAGACCTAGTCTCCAGAGCTCTCTGCTACAGAGCAGACATGGGGAAAAAGCTCTGTGGAGGGTGCCTTCACGTTCCAGGGCTTGTCGAAGCCTTACCTGGGCTTTGGAGCCTAGGCACTGTGGCCTCTTTCACTGACTTTCCAGGTATCACTTCCCCAGCCCCTTTGTGATTTTCAGCCAGATGCAGCCTTGCAGAGGTCTCTTCCTTAGAGTCAAAAAAGGTACCCAAGGGACTGCTTATTGGTGGGGTCCTTGAGCACATCCCCAGGGCTTTCCAGACATCCTTCAGCCTAGTGATTCGCATTTTTGCAGCCTGCAGGGTCTTTGGAGGAATACCCCAAGCACTGTGGCTCAGTCTTCCCTGGTGCAAGAGGTGACTTTCCTGCTCCCAGGCGCTAGTTTACCAGTCATCACTTCCAGCCCAGAGCTCTCAGTTACAGAGCAGACATGGGAAAAAGCGCTTCAGCGCCTTCATGTTTATGGGCAGCCTATGCAGGGACCCTAGGTTCTGTGGCCTCTTTCACTGACTTTAGTAGTCACTACTCTAACTGCCAAGGTGATTTACAGCTGCAGCTTGTAGCGTCTCTTCTCCTGGTCATATAATGCAAGGACTGTCGATTCAGTCTTCCCTGGTGCAAGAGATGTTTGGCTGAAAGACGCCATCCCAGAATTGCTCCCAGCTACCTCAGTTTCCCAGTCAGAACAGACCTAGTCTCCTAGAGCTCTCTGCTTAAAG
>JAGTYA010001148.1:0-13569 GCA_024291935.2 Okapia johnstoni | reverse complement strand
CCCCTCCCCCCCTGGCGAATCCCGAGGCTGCTCGGGCCCCTGTCCGCTCGAAAGGAGGCATGGCGACCCCGCTGGGCTAACGGGGGAGACGGGCCGGGGTACCCGCCGCAACTCGAGAATGCACCGCCGCAAGTCGAGAACACCCCCGTGAGGCCACGCCCATAGAGGGAGGAGGCGCTTTTCCCTTGCAGGGCATGGAGAGCATGCCCCGGCACCTGTTCCGGCTCCGAACGGGGCTTGACTCCTTGCGGGCGACTCCAGGTGTCGCGGGGCTTCCCGCCACAAAGCGAGGGCGTCCCCCGGGCCCCCCTCCTTGCGAGACGGGGCCCTTGGGATCTGCAGCGACTCGAGAGCCGTCCTGCCTTCTCTCTGGCGCTGCAACGGAGGCTGGACTCCCTCTAGGCGTCCCCAGAGGTTCCCTGGGATACCCGTGTCCACAGGCGAGTGGAACCCTGAGTCTCCAGAGGCCGCTCGCGAGGGGCCCCCCTTCGCCGTCGGCCCCTCCTCTCGAAAGGGGGGTCCAATCCCCTTCCTGAATGCCATCGCAATCCCTACATTCCCTCGCACCTCCAGAGCGGGACTCTCGCCTCTCCTGAGGTTCGAGAAGAGGCCCCAAGGGGCCAGTTCCGGCCGCAAGACCAAAGGTCCCCGAGGAACCCCCATCGGCAAGCGAGTCCAGTTACCTGGACGTGAGGCGAGGGGAAGCCCAGCAGCCCCTGGCGATGTCAAAGGAGGCCTGGACTTCTCAGAGGCAACAAGAGAGGCTCCCCGAGGCGCCACGCCCCCGATTCAGAGAGGCCACCCCCCGCTTCCCCCCTGCGCCGCGCGGAAAAGCACGAACTTCGCCCCTGCATTCGAGGGGAAGCCCGATTGCCCTTGGCTGTGACCGGAGAGAAAGGCTGAGTCCCCTCGACTCCCTGGAGGCCACCCCACAGGTGCCAGTTATACCTGTCCCCTCCCCCCCTCCGGGGACCCCCGAGGGTCCCAGCTCCATGCCTGACGCGAACCCAGGGCGCTGCAGCGCCTCCTGGCGAATCCCGAGGCTGCTCGGGCCCCTGTCCGCTCGAAAGGAGGCATGGCGACCCCGCTGGGCTAACGGGGGAGACGGGCCGGGGTACCCGCCGCAACTCGAGAATGCACCGCCGCAAGTCGAGAACACCCCCGTGAGGCCACGCCCATAGAGGGAGGAGGCGCTTTTCCCTTGCAGGGCATGGAGAGCATGCCCCGGCACCTGTTCCGGCTCCGAACGGGGCTTGACTCCTTGCGGGCGACTCCAGGTGTCCCCCGAGATCCCCGGGCCAACCTGCCAAGAAAGCGGGGCTTCCCGCCACAAAGCGAGGGCGTCCCCCGGGCCCCCCTCCTTGCGAGACGGGGCCCTTTGGGATCTGCAGCGACTCGAGAGCCGTCCTGCCTTCTCTCTGGCGCTGCAACGGAGGCTGGACTCCCTCTAGGCGCCCCCAGAGGTTCCCTGGGATACCCGTGTCCACAGGCAAGCGGAACCCTGAGTCTCCAGAGGCCGCTCGCGAGGGTCCCCCCGTCGCCGTCGGCCCCTCCTCTCGAAAGGGGGGTCCAATCCCCTTCCTGAATGCCATCGCAATCCCTACATTCCCTCGCACCTCCAGAGCGGGACTCTCGCCTCTCCTGAGTTTCGAGAAGAGGCCCCAAGGGGCCAGTTCCGGCCGCAAGACCAAAGGTCCCCGAGGAACCCCCATCGGCAAGCGAGTCCAGTTCCCTGGACGTGAGGCGAGGGGAAGCCCAGCAGCCCCTGGCGATGTCAAAGGAGGCCTGGACTTCTCAGAGGCAACAAGAGAGGCTCCCCGAGGCGCCACGCCCCCGATTCAGAGAGGCCACCCCCGCTTCCCCCTGCGCCGCGCGGAAAAGCACGACCTTCGCCCCTGCATTCGAGGGGAAGCCCGATTGCCCTTGGCTGTGACCGGAGAGAAAGGCTGAGTCCCCTCGACTCCCTGGAGGCCACCCCACAGGTGCCAGTTATACCTGTCCCCTCCCCCCCTCCGGGGACCCCCGAGGGCCCTAGCTCCATGCCTGACGCGGACCCAGGGCGCTGCAGCGCCTCCTGGCGAATCCCGAGGCTGCTCGGGCCCCTGTCCGCTCGAAAGGAGGCATGGCGACCCCGCTGCGCTAACGGGGGAGACGGGCCGGGGTACCCGCCGCAACTCTAGAATGCACCGCCGCAAGTCGAGAACACCCCCGTGAGGCCACGCCCATAGAGGGAGGAGGCGCTTTTCCCTTGCAGGGCATGGAGAGCATGCCCCGGCACTTGTTCCGGCGCCGAACGGGGCTTGACTCCTTGCGGGCGACTCCAGGTGTCCCCGGAGATCCCCGGGCCAACCTGCCAAGAAATAGGGGCTTCCCGCCACACCGCGAGGGCGTCCCCCGGGCCCCCCTCCTTGCGAGACGGGGCCCTTGGGATCCGCAGCGACGCGAGAGCCGTCCTGCCTTCTCTCTGGCGCTGCAACAGAGGCTGGACTCCCTCTAGGCGCCCCCAGAGGTTCCCTGGGATACCCCTGTCCACAGGCGAGCGGAACTCTGAGTCTCCAGAGGCCGCTCGCGAGGGGCTCCCCGTCGCCGTCGGCCCCTCCTCTCGAAAGGGGGGTCCAATCCCCTTCCATGAATGCCATCGCAATCCCTACATTCCCTCGCACCTCCAGAGCGGGACTCTCGCCTCTCCTGAGGTTCGAGAAGAGGCCCCAAGGGGCCAGTTCCGGCCGCAAGACCAAAGGTCCCCGAGGAACCCCCATCGGCAAGCGAGTCCAGTTCCCTGGACGTGAGGCGAGGGGAAGCCCAGCAGCCCCTGGCGATGTCAAAGGAGGCCTGGACTTCTCAGAGGCAACAAGAGAGGCTCCCCGAGGCGCCACGCCCCCGATTCAGAGAGGCCACCCCCGCTTCCCCCTGCGCCGTGCGGAAAAGCATGACCTTCGCCCCTGCGTTCGAGGGGAAGCCCGATTGCCCTTGGCTGTGACCGGAGAGAAAGGCTGAGTCCCCTCGACTCCCTGGAGGCCACCCCACAGGTGCCAGTTATACCTGTCCCCTCCCCCCCTCCGGGGACCCCCGAGGGTCCTAGCTCCATGCCTGACGCGGACCCAGGGCGCTGCAGCGCCTCCTGGCGAATCCCGAGGCTGCTCGGGCCCCTGTCCGCTGGAAAGGAGGCATGGCGACCCCGCTGGGCTAACGGGGGAGACGGGCCGGGGTACCCGCCGCAACTCGAGAATGCACCGCCGCATGTCGAGAACACCCCCGTGAGGCCACGCCCATAGAGGCAGGAGGCGCTTTTCCCTTGCAGGGCATGGAGAGCATGCCCCGGCACCTGTTCCTGCTCCGAACGGGGCTTGACTCCTTGCGGGCGACTCCAGGTGTCCCCCGAGATCCCCCGGGCAACCTGCCAAGAAAGCGGGGCTTCCCGCCACACCGCGAGGGCGTCCCCCGGTCCCCCCTCCTTGCGAGACGTAGCCCTTGGGATCTGCAGCGACGCGAAAGCCGTCCTGCCTTCTCTCTGGCCACCCCCTGCGATTCCCCTGGACTCCCCTCCGGCTCGAAAGAGCTCGAGCCCATAATATGCATACTGCATAACGATCTGCAAGCCGTCTATTCCCCTCGCACCTTCGATAGAGCGATTACTCTCGCTCCAAGGCGAGTCACTGAATGAGGCCACAAGGGGCAATCCGGCCAGCAAGGACCACATGTCCCCGTGCCCCCCTCCATCGGCAAGCGAGTCCTAGCCTCCCTGGACGTTAGAGAGGAGGAGGGAAGGCGCCAGCAGCCTCCTGGCGATGGCTGCAAGGAGGCCTGGAGTTTCTCGAAAGGAACAATGGCACCCCGCACCCCGACGCCCCCGACGCGCCAGTTACCCCCCGCAACTCCCAGAAGTGCACCGCCGCAAAGCAATAACACCCCCTGGGCGACGCCCATAGAAGAATTGCAGCCTTGACCGGAGAGCCTTCTCACAGGAGAGGCCCCCGAGGCACCTGTTCCGCCTCCGAACGGAGGCTTGACGCCCCCGCGAATCCAGGTGTGCCCCTCGAGGATCCCCGCGCCAAACGTCCTAGAAAGCGGGACTTCCCGCCACACCGTGTCCCCCGGACCCCCCTCCTTGGGGAGACGGGGCAGAATGGGATCTGAAGCGACGAGGAGAGCCGTCCTGCCTTGGGAAATCTCGCTGGCAACGGAGGCTGGACTCCCCTCAGGCGTCCCCCAGAGCGTTCCCTGGGATACCCGTGTCCACAGCAAAGCGGAACCCTGAGAATCTCCAGAGGCCTCAGCACAGCCCCCCGTTAGCCGTGCCCGCTGGGGGTCGAAGGGGAGACGGCTCCACATGACCCTTGCCTGAACTGCGAATCACGCAATCCCTACATTCGGGAACACACAAAACTCCAGTGAGGGACTCCGCCCTCTCCTGTGGAGGGAGAAGGCTGGGCCCCAAGCAGGAATTGAAGGGAACGAGGGGCAATGAGAGGACCACAAGGCGGAAGAGGAACCCAGCCATCGAGAAGCCAAGTCCTAGTTTCCCTGCTAACGATGGAGGGGCATAGAGGGGATGAAGGCATGCCCCAATGGTCGAAGATCCAAACACAAGGCAAGGTGGGTATTCTCAGAGGGAGGAAGGATAGATCCCCGAGGCGCATGGTGTGTCCATGAAGAGAGGGGCCCCCAGCATTCCCCCCCATGGCGCCGCGAGACGGAAAATCCAAGACATTCCCCCCTGCAGCGCATTAAAGGGGAAAAGGGCGAGTGCCGCTTTGGCTGTGACCGGAGTGAAAAGGCCTGAGCCCCATACTTCCCTGAATGCAGGCCACCCCCACAGAGTGCCAGTGAGTAACTGTCCCCGCTCTCCCCCCTCTGGGGACCCGGGAGGGTCCTAGCTCCATGCTGAGGCGGACCCAGAGCGTCTGCAGAGAAGAAGCGCCTCCTGGCGAATCCCGAGGCTGCTCGGAGCCCCTGTCCCCTCGAAAGGAGGCATGGCGTACCCGCTCCTAGCTTGTGCCACGGGGGAGACGGGCCGGGTAACCGCGCCGCATAAACTCGAGAAATGCACCGCCGCAAGTCGAGAACAAACCCCCGTGAGGCCACGCCCATAAGAGGGAGGAGTCCGCTTTTCCCTTGCAGGGCATAGAAGCAGCATGGGACCCCGCACCTTTTCCGGATCCGAACGGGGCTTGACTCCTGCGCGGGCGACTCTTGTCCTCCTGAGGTTGCGAGAAGGAGGGCTATTTCCCGCCAAGTGGCCCCCGTTTTCCCCGGGCCGCAACCTGCCCTTGGGAAGAAAGCCCGGAGGAACGGGTGGCCTTCGGCTCTGCATACGCGAACACACTCCAGAGGTCCCCTGGGATACGTGAGGCGAGCGGGAAGTCTCCAGCAGACTCCTCTGTGCGATGTCAAAGGGGGCCATTTCCCTTCTCACCGCAAGTCCCTAACATTCCCTTGCAACCTCAAGAGAGGGACTCCCTCCGCCTCTCCTGAGGTTTCGAGAAGACAGGCCACCAAGGGGCCAGCTCTCTGCCCGATTGCAAAGTTTTCCCGAGGCCGCACCATCGGCAAGCTGTCCCTGCGTGAGGCGCGCAGCGGCGAAAAAAGAGACCTGCACGACCTTCGAGGCGCACCTTCAGGAGAGGCCACCTCCCCCGCTTCCCCTGAGCTGGGCGTAAGAGACCCGAGCTGCCCTGCATATCGGCTGTGACGCGGCTGTTGACCCGGAGAGAAAGGTCTGAGTCTCCCTCGGACTCCCTGGAGGCCACCCCACAGGTGCCGCAGTTATACCGTGTCCCCCTCCCCCCCTCCGGGGACCCCCCGAGGGTCCTAGCTCCATGCCTGACGCGCGGACCCAGGGGCGCTGCATAGCGCCTCCTGGCGAATCCCGAGGCAGAGCTGTCAGGGCCCCTGTCCGCTCGAAAGGAGGCATGGCGACTCCCGCTGGGCCCTGGGGGTGGGGGGGGGGGGGGGGGTTTAACGGGGGTGGTGACGGGCCGGGCTGGGGTAACCCCCGCCGCAACTCGAGAATTGCATGCCGCCGCAAGTCGAGAACACCCCCCTGTGAGGTCCACGCCCATAAGAGCGGAGGAGTGCGCTTTTCCCCTTGCAGGAGATGGGAGAGCATGCCCCTCGGCACCTGTTCCGGCTTTTGTTGATTTTCCGAAACGGGGCCTGAACTCCTTGCGGTGGGCGACTCCAGGTGTCCCCCTGAGATCTCCCCGGGCGCCAACCTAGCCAAGAAAGCGGGGCTTCCCAGACCACACCGCGAGGGCGTCCCCCGGGCCACCATCCTTCTTGCGCGAGACGGGGCCCTTGGGCATCATGCAGGCGACGCGGGAGAGCCCGTCCTGCCTTCTCTATCTGGCGCTGCACTGCAAAGGGAGGCTGGAACTCCTCTAAGGCGCCCCCAGAGGTTCCCTGGGATACCCGTGTAGTCCACAGGTGCGAGCGGAAACCCTGAGTCTCCAGAGACCGCACTCGATCCACGAGGGGCCCCCGAGGTCGCCGTCGGTGTCCCCATCCTCTTCGAATAAAGGGGGGTCCAATCCCCTTCCTGAATGCCATCGCCATTCCCTACATTCTCCCATCGCACCTTCCAGAGCGGGACTGTCGCCTCTCCTGAAGGTTCGAGAACGAGGCCCCCAGAATGGGGCCAGTTCTGGGCCCGCAAGACCAAAGGTCCCCGAGGAACCCCCATACGGCAAGCGAGAGCCAGTTTTCCCGCTGGAACGGTGAGGCGAGAGGAACACCCAGCAGCCACCTGCGACGATGTCAAAGGAGGAGGCCTGGACTTCTCAGAGAGCAACAAGAGAGGCTCCCCGAGGCGCCCTACCGCCTCCCGATTCAAGATGAGGCCACCCCCGCTTCCCCCTGCGCCGGCGCGCGAAAAAGCACCGACCTTTCGCCCCATGCAATTCGAGGGAGGAAGCCCCGATTAGCCCTTGGCTTGTGACCGAGAGAGAAAGGCTGAGTCCCCTCGACTCTCCCTGCCCAGGGCCACCCCACAGGTGCCAGTTTATACTAGTCCCCTCCCCCCCTCCGGGGACCCCCCGAGGGGCTGTAGCTCCATGCCTGACGCGGACCCAGGGGCGCCTGCAGCGCCTACTGGCGAATCCCCCCGAGGCGGTGCTCGGCGCCCCTGTCCGCCCTCGAAAGTAGGCATGGCGACCCCGCTGGGGCTAACGGGGCGGTGTGGTGGAGAGACGGGCCGAAGGGTACCCCGCCGCAACGTCGAGAATGCACCGCGGGAGCGGACCCGCAAGTCTAGAGAACACCCCCGTGAGGCCACGGCCCATAGAGGGAGGAGGCGCTTTGATCCCCTTGCAGGGCATGGAGAGCATGCCCCGGCAACCTGTTTTCCGGCTGTAGTTTTCGAACGAGGGCATTTGACTCCTTGGGAAGGGCGACTCTCAGGTGTCCCCCGTGTGATCCCCACGGGCCAACCTGCCAAGAAAAGCGGGGCTTTCCCGCCACATGAACAAATTACCGCGAGGTGCGTCCCCCGGGCCCCCCTCCTTGCGAGACGGGGCCCTTGGGATCTGCAGCGACTCGAGAGAGCCGTCCTGCCTTCTCTCTGGCGCTGCACACGGAGGCTGGACTCCCTCTAAGGCGCGCCCCCAGAGGTTCCCTGGGTATATCCCAGTCCCAGAGGCAGCTCGCGAGGGGCCCCCCCGTCGCCGTCGGACCCCTCCTCTCGAAAGGGGGGGTCCAATCCCCTTCCTGAATGCCATCGCAATCCCTACATTTCCCTCGCACCTCCAGAGCGGGACTTCCTCTCGCCTCTCCTGAGGTTCGAGAAGAGGCCCCAAGGGGCCAGTTCCGGCCGCAAGACCAAAGGTCCCCCGAGGAACCCCCATCGGCAAGCGAGTCCAGTTCCCTGGACGTGAGGCGAGGGGAAGCCCAGCAGCCCCTGGCGATGTCAAAGGAGGCCTGGACTTCTTCTCAGAGGCAACAAGAGAGGCTCCCCGAGGCGCGCCACGCGCCCCCCGATTCAGAGAGAGGGCCACCCCCGCTTCCCCCTGCGCCGCGCGGAAAAAGCACGACACGACCTTCGCCCCTGCATTCGAGGGGGGGGAAGCCCGATTGCCCTTGGCTGTGACCGAGAGAGAAAGGCTGAGTCCCCTCGACTCCCTGGAGGCCACCCCCCACAGGTGCCAGTGTATACCTGTCCCCCCCCCCCCTCCCGGGGGATCCCCGAGGGTCCTAGCTCCATGCCTGACGCGGACCCCAGGGCGCTGCAGCGCGCCTCCTGGCGAAATCCCGAGGCTGCTCGGGCCCCTGTCCGCGCTCGAAAGGAGGCATGGCGACCCCGCTGGGCTAACGGGGGAGACGGGCCGGGGTACCCGCCGCAACTCGAGAATGCACCGCCGCAAGTCGAGAACACCCCCCGTGAGGCCAACGCCCATAGAGGGAGGAGGCGCGCTTTTTTCCTTGCAGGGCATGGAGAGCATGCCCCGGCACCTGCCCTTCCCCGGCTCCGAACGGGGCTTGACTCCTTGCGGGCGACTCCAGGTGTCCCCCCCGGATCCCCCCCCCGGGCCAACCTGCCAAGAAAGCGGGGCTTCCCGCCACACCGCGAGGGCGCCCCGGGCGTCCCCCGGGCCCCCCCTCCTTGCGAGACGGGGCCCCTTGGGATCTGCAGCGCGACGCGAGAGCCGTCCTGCCTTCTCTCTGGCGCGCTTTGCAACGGAGGCTGGACTCCCTCTAGGCGCCCCCAGAGGTTCCCTGGGATACCCCGTGTCCACAGGCGAGCGGAACCCTGCCTGAGTCTCTCCAGAGGCCGCTCGCGCGAGGGGCCCCCCCCCGTCGCCGTCGGCCCCCTCCTCTCGAAAGGGGGGTCCAATCCCCTTCCCTGAATGCCATCGCAATCCCTACATTCCCTCGCACCTCCAGAGCGGGGACTCTCTCGCCTCTCTCCTGAGGTTCGAGAAGAGGCCCCAAGGGGCCAGTTCCGGCCGCAAGACCAAAGGTCCCCGAGGAAACCCCCCATCGGCAAGCGAGTCCAGTTTCCCTGGACGTGAGGCGAGGGGGAAGCCCAGCAGCCCCTGGCGATGTCAAAGGAGGCCTGGACTTCTCAGAGGCA
This sequence comes from Okapia johnstoni, assembly GCA_024291935.2. Classification (NCBI taxonomy): domain Eukaryota; kingdom Metazoa; phylum Chordata; class Mammalia; order Artiodactyla; family Giraffidae; genus Okapia; species Okapia johnstoni. The sequence goes on along the minus strand of JAGTYA010001148.1, from coordinate 4,502 downwards.
AACAAGAGAGGCCACAACCTCCCCGAGGCGCCACCCCCCCGATTCAGAGAGGCCCTACCCCCCCCCGCTTCCCCCCTGCGCCGCGCGGAAAAAGCACGACCTTCGCCCCTGCATTCGAGGGGAAGCCCGATTGCCCTTGGCTGTGACCGGAGAGAAAGGCTGAGAGTCCCCTCGACTCCCCTGGAGGCCACCCCACAGGTGCCAGTTATACCTGTCCCCTCCCCCCTCCCTCCGGGGACCCCCGAGGGGTCCTAGCTCCATGCCTGACGCGGACCCAGGGCGCTGCAGCGCCTCCTGGCGAATCCCGAGGCTCCAGCTCTCGGGCCCCCTGTCCGCTCGAAAAGAGGCATGGGAGGCGACCCCGCTGGGGGCTAACGGGGGAGACGGGCCGGGGGTACCCGCCGCAACTCGAGAATGCACCCGCCGCAAGTCGAGAACACACCCCCGTGAGGGGCCACGCCCATAGAGGGAGGAGGCGCTTTTTTCCCCTGCAGGGCATGGGAGAGCATGCCCCCGGCACCTGTTCCCGGCTCCGAACGGGGCTTGACTCCTTGCGGGCGACTCCAGGTGTCCCCCGAGATCCCCGGGCCAACCTGCCAAGAAAGCGGGGCTTTCCCGCCACACACCCGCGAGGGCGTCCCCCGGGCCCCCCTCCTTGCGAGACGGGGCCCTTGGGATCTGCAGCGACGCGAGAGCCGTCCTGCCTTGCCTCTCTGGGCGCTGCAACGGAGGCTGGACTCCCTCTCTAGGCGCCCCCCAGAGGTTCCCTGGGATACCCGTGTCCACAGGCGAGCGGAACCCTGAGTCTCCAGAGGCCGCTCGCGAGGGGCCCCCCCCGTCGCCGCCGTCGGCCCCTCCTCTCGAAAGGGGGGGTCCAATCCCCTTCCTGAATGCCATCGCAATCCCTACATTCCCCTCGCACCTCCAGAGCGGGACTCTCGCCTCTCCCTGAGGTTCGAGAAGAGGCCCCAAGGGGCCAGTTCCCCCGCAAGACCGCAAGGTAGAAAGGCCCCAAAGGTTCCCGAGGAACCCCCATCGGCAAGCGAGTCCAGTTCCCTGGACGTGAGGCGAGGGGAAGCCCCAGCAGCCCCTGGCGATGTCAAAGGAGGCCTGGACTTCTCAGAGGCAACAAGAGAGGCTCCCCGAGCGCGCCACGCCCCCGATTCAGAGAGGCCACCCCCGCTTCCCCCCTGCGCCGCGCGGAAAAGCACGACCTTCGCCCCTGCATTCGAGGGGAAGCCCGATTGCCCTTGGCTGTGACCGGAGAGAAAGGCTGCTGAGTCCCCTCGACCCCCCACCCTGGCCACCCCCACAGGTGCCAGTTCCCAGTTATACCTGTCCCCCTCCCCCCCTCCGGGACCCCCCGAGGGTCCTAGCTCCATGCCTGACGCGGACCCCAGGGGCTGCGCTGCAGCGCCTCCTGGCGAATCCCGAGGCTGCTCCTCGGGCCCCCCTGTCCGCTCGAAAGGAGGCATGGCGACCCCCGCTGGGCTAACGGGGGGACGGGGCCGGGGTACCCGCCGCAACTCGAGAATGCACCGCCGCAAGTCGAGAACACCCCCGTGAGGCCACGCCCAGGGAGGAGAGGGAGGAGGCGCTTTTCCCTTGCAGGGCATGGGAGAGCATGCCCCCGGCACCTGTTCCCCCGCTCCGAACGGGGCTTGACTCCTCCTTGCGGGCGACTCCAGGTGTCCCCCCGAGATCCCCGGGCCAACCTGCCCAAGAAAGCGGGGGGCTTCCCCCCACACACACACCGACCCGGCGTCCCCCGGGGGCCCCCCCCTCCTTGCGAGAGACGGGGCCCTTGGGATCTGCAGCGCAGCGACTGCGAGAGCCGTCCTGCCTTCATCTCTGGCGCTGCAACGGAGGCTGGACTCCCTCTAGAGGCCCCCCCCCAGAGTGTTCCCTGGGATACCCGTGTCCACAGGCGCGAGCGGAACCCCTGAGTCTCTCAGAGGCCGCTCGCGCGAGGGGCCCCCCCGTCGCCGTCGGCCCCCTCCTCTCGAAAGGGGGGGGCCAATCCCCTTCCTGAATGCCATCGCAATCCCTACATTCCTCGCCTACCTCCAGAGCGGGGACTCTCGCCTCTCCTGAGGTTCGAGAAGAGGCCCCAAGGGGCCAGTTCCGGCCGCAAGACCAAAGGTCCCCGAGGAACCCCCATCGGCAAGCGAGTCCAGTTCCCTGGACGTGAGGCGAGGGGAAGCCCAGCAGCCCCCCCTGGCGATGTCAAAGGAGGCCTGGACTTCTCAGAGGCAACAAGAGAGGCTCCCCGAGGCGCCACGCCCCCGATTCAGAGAGGCCACCCCCCCGCTTCCCCCTGCGCCGCGCGGGAAAAGCACGACCTTCGCCCCTGCATTCGAGGGGAAGCCCGATTGCCCTTGGCTGTGACCGGAGAGAAAGGCTGAGTCCCCTCGACTCCCTGGAGGCCACCCCACAGGTGCCAGTTATACCTGTCCCCCCCCCCCCCTCCGGGGACCCCCGAGGGTCCTAGCTCCATGCCTGACGCGGACCCAGGGCGCTGCAGCGCCTCCTGGCGAATCCCGAGGCTGCTCGGGGCCCCTGTCCGCTCGAAAGGAGGCATGGCGACCCCGCTGGGCTAACGGGGGAGACGGGCCGGGGTACCCGCCGCAACTCGAGAATGCACCGCCGCAAGTCGAGAAACACCCCCCCGTGAGGCCACGCCCATATAGAGGGAGGAGGCGCTTTTTCCCTTGCAGGGCATGGAGAGCATGCCCCGGCACCTGTTCCGGCTCCGAACGGGGCTTGACTCCCTTGCGGGCGCGACTCCAGGTGTCCCCCGAGATCCCCGGGCCAACCTGCCAAGAAAGCGGGGCTTCCCGCCACACACACCGCGAGGCGCGTCCCCCGGCCCCCCCTCCTTGCGAGACGGGGCCCTTGGGATCTGCAGCGACGCGAGAGCCGTCCTGCCTTCTCTCTGGCGCTGCAACGGAGGCTGGACTCCCTCTAGGCGCCCCCCAGAGGTTCCCTGGGATACCCGTGTCCACAGGCGAGCGGAACCCTGAGTCTCCAGAGGCCGCTCGCGAGGGGCCCCCCGTCGCCGTCGGCCCCTCCTCTCGAAAGGGGGGTCCAATCCCCTTCCTGAATGCCATCGCAATCCCTACATTCCCTCGCACCTCCAGAGCGGGACTCTCGCCTCTCCTGAGGTTCGAGAAGAGGCCCCAAGGGGCCAGTTCCGGCCGCAAGACCAAAGGTCCCCGAGGAACCCCCATCGGCAAGCGAGTCCAGTTCCCTGGACGTGACGTGAGGCGAGGGGAAGCCCAGCAGCCCCTGGCGATGTCAAAGGAGGCCTGGACTTCTCAGAGGCAACAAGAGAGGCTCCCCGAGGCGCCACGCCCCCGATTCAGAGAGGCCACCCCCCGCTTCCCCCTGCGCCGCGCGCGCGGAAAAGCACGACCTTCGCCCCTGCATTCGAGGGGAAGCCCGATTGCCCTTGGCTGTGACCGGAGAGAAAGGCTGAGTCCCCTCGACTCCCTGGAGGCCACCCCACAGGTGCCAGTTATACCCTGTCCCCTCCCCCCCTCCGGGGACCCCCCGAGGGTCCTAGCTCCATGCCTGACGCGGACCCAGGGCGCTGCAGCGCCTCCTGGCGAATCCCGAGGCTGCTCGGGCCCCTGTCCGCTCGAAAGGAGGCATGGCGACCCCGCTGGGCTAACGGGGGAGACGGGCCGGGGTACCCGCCGCAACTCGAGAATGCACCGCGCCGCAAGTCGAGAACACCCCCGTGAGGCCACGCCCATAGAGGGAGGAGGCGCTTTTTTTTCCCTTGCAGGGCATGGAGAGCATGCCCCGGCACCTGTTCCGGCTCCGAACGGGGCTTGACTCCTTGCGGGCGACTCCAGGTGTCCCCCGAGATCCCCCCGTGCCAACCTGCCAAGAAAGCGGGGCTTCCCGCCACACACCGCGCGAGGGCGTCCCCCGGGCCCCCCTCCTTGCGAGACGGGGCCCTTGGGATCTGCAGCGACGCGAGAGCCGTCCTGCCTTCTCTCTGGCGCTGCAACGGAGGCTGGACTCCCTCTAGGCGCCCCCAGAGGTTCCCTGGGATACCCGTGTCCACAGGCGAGCGGAACCCTGAGTCTCCAGAGGCCGCTCGCGAGGGGCCCCCCCGTCGCCGTCGGCCCCTCCCTCTCGAAAGGGGGGGGTCCAATCCCCTTCCTGAATGCCATGATGTCAAAGGAGGCCTGGACTTCTCAGAGGCAACAAGAGAGGCTCCCCGAGGCGCCACGCCCCCGATTCAGAGAGGCCACCCCCCCCCCTTCCCCCCTGCGCCGCGCGGAAAAGCACGACCTTCGCCCCTGCATTCGAGGGGAAGCCCGATTGCCCTTGGCTGTGACCGGAGAGAAAGGCTGAGTCCCCTCGACTCCCTGGAGGCCACCCCCACAGGTGCCAGTTATACCTGTCCCCTCCCCCCCCCCCCGGGACCCCCGAGGGTCCTAGCTCCATGCCTGACGCGGACCCAGGGCGCGCTGCAGCGCCTCCTGGCG
>JAGTYA010001147.1:0-13591 GCA_024291935.2 Okapia johnstoni | reverse complement strand
ATGCAGCCTTGCAGGGGGAAGCCTTACTGGCCTCTTTCACTGATTTCCAAGGTATCACTTTCCAGCCCCGTGTGATTTTCAGCCAGATGCAGCCTTGCAGGTCTCTTCCTTAGAGTCAAAAAAGGTAGCCCAAGGGACTGCTTATTCAGTCTTCCCTGGTGCAAGAGGTGTTTGGCTGTGAAGACGCCAGAACAATGGCTCTGCTCCCAGGGCCTCAGTTTCCCAGTCAGAACAGACCTAGTCTCCAGAGCTCTCTGCTACAGAGCAGACATGGGGAAAAGCTCTGAGGAGGGTTCCTTGAGGCTTCCAGGCCTTGGGGAAGCCTTACCCGGGTGCTGGGGCCTAGGCACTGTGGCCTCTTTCACTGACTTTCCAGGTATCACTTCCCAGCCCCTTGTGATTTTCAGCCAGATGCAGCCTTGCAGGGTCTCTTCCTTAGAGTCAAAAAAGGTAGCCCAAGGGACTGCTTATTCAGTCTTCCCTGGTGCAAGAGGTGTTTGGCTGTGAAGACGCCAGAACAATGGCTCTGCTCCCAGGGCCTCAGTTTCCCAGTCAGAACAGACCTAGTCTCCAGAGCTCTCTGCTACAGAGCAGACATGGGGAAAAAGCGCTGTGGAGGGTGCCTTCACACGTTCCAGGGCACTGTCGAAGCCTTACCTGGGCTTTGGAGCCTAGGCACTGTGGCCTTTTCACTGACTTTCCAGGTATCACTTCCCAGCCCCTTGTGATTTTCAGCCAGATGCAGCCTTGCAGGGTCTCTTCCTTAGAGTCAAAAAAGGTAGCCCAAGGGACTGCTTATTCAGTCTTCCCTGGTGCAAGAGGTGTTTGGCTGTGAAGACGCCAGAACAATGGCTCTGCTCCCAGGTCCTCAGTTCCCAGTCAGAACAGACCTAGTCTCCAGAGCTCTCTGCTACAGAGCAGACATGTGGAAAAAGCGCTGTGGAGGGTGCCTTCACGTTCCAGGGCACTGTCGAAGCTTACCTGGGCTTTGGAGCCTAGGCACTGTGGCCTCTTTCACTGACTTTCCAGGTATCACTTCCCAGCCCCTTGTGATTTTCAGCCAGATGCAGCCTTGCAGGGTCTCTTCCTTAGAGTCAAAAAAGGTAGCCCAAGGGACTGCTTATTCAGTCTTCCCTGGTGCAAGAGGTGTTTGGCTGTGAAGAGCAGACAATGGCTCTGCTCCCAGGGCCTCAGTTTCCCAGTCAGAACACACCTAGTCTCCAGAGCTCTCTGCTACAGAAAAGACATGGGGAAATAGCTCTCTGAGGAGGGTTCCTTGAGGCTTTCTGCTGTCGAAGCCTTACCTGGGCTTTGGGCCCTAGGCACTGTGGCCTCTTTCACTGACTTTCCAGGTATCACTTCCCAGCCCCTTGTGATTTTCAGCCAGATGCAGCCTTGCAGGGTCTCTCTCCTTAGAGTCAAAAAAGGTAGCCCCAAGGGACTGCTTATTCAGTCTTCCCTGGTGCAAGAGGTGTTTGGCTGTGTGAAGACGCCAGAACAATGGCTCTGCTCCCAGGGCCTCAGTTTCCCAGTCAGAACAGACCTAGTCTCCAGAGCTCTCTGCTACAGAGCAGACATGGGGAAAAAAGCGCTGTGAGGGTGCCTTCACGTTCCAGGGCACTGTCGAAGCCTTACCTGGGCTTTGGAGCCTAGGCACTGTGGCCTCTTTCACTGACTTTCCAGGTATCACTTCCCAGCCCCTTTTTGTGATTTTCAGCCAGATGCAGCCTTGCAGGGTCTCTTCCTTAGAGACAAAAAAGGTAGCCCAAGGGACTGTTTATTCAGTCTTCCCTGGTGCAAGAGGTGTTTGGCTGTGAAGACGCCAGAACAATGGCTCTGCTCCCAGGGCCTCAGTTTCCCAGTCAGAACAGACCTAGTCTCCAGAGCTCTCTGCTACAGAGCAGACATAGGGAAAAACCGCTGTGGAGGGTGCCTTCACGTTCCAGGGCACTGTCGAAGCCTTACCTGGGCTTTGGAGCCTAGGGACTGTGGCCTCTTTCACTGACTTTCCAGGTATCACTTCCCAGCCCCTTGTGATTTTAAGCCAGATGCAGCCTTGCAGGGTCTCTTCCTTAGAGTCAAAAAAGGTAGCCCAAGGGACTGCTTATTCAGTCTTCCCTGGTACAAGAGGTGTTTGGCTGTGAAGACGCCAGAACAATGGCTCTGCTCCCAGGGCCTCAGTTTCCCAGTCAGAACAGACCTAGTCTCCAGAGCTCTCTGCTACAGAGCAGACATGGGGAAAAAAGCGCTGTGGAGGGTGCCTTCACGATCCAGGGCACTGTCAAAGCCTTACCTGGGCTTTGGAGCCTAGGCACTGTGGCCTCTTTCACTGACTTTCCAGGTATCACTTCCCAGCCCCTTGTGATTTTCAGCCAAAGGCAGCCTGGCAGGGTCTCTTTCTTACAGTTATAAAAGGTAACCCAAGGGAGTGCTTATTCAAGCTTCCCTGGTACAAGAGGTTTTTGTCTGTTAAGAAGCCACAACAATGGGTCTGTTTCCAGGGCCTCAGTTTCCCCGTCAGAACATTCCTAGTCTCCAGACCTCTCTGCTACAGAGCACACATGGGGCAATAGCTCTGAGGAGTGTTCCTTTAGGTTCCCTGCGTTGGTGAAGCCCTACGCGGGGGCGGTGCGGCCTAGGCACTGTGGCCTCTTCCAGTGACTTTCCAGGTAGGACTTTCCAGCCCCTTGTGATTTTCAGGAAAAAGGCAGCCTGGCAGGGTCTCTTCCTTAGAGTCATAAAAGGTAGCCCAAGGGAGTGCTTATTCAGGCTTCCCTGGTGCAAGAGGTGTTTGTCTGTTAAGAAGGCAGAACAATGGGTCTGCTCCCAGGGTCTCAGTTTCCCAATCAGAAGAGACCTAATAGTCTCCAGAGCTCTATGCTATGGAGCACACATGGGGCAATAACTCTGAGGAGTGTTACTTGATGTTCCCTGGCTTGGGGAAGCCCTACGCGGGCGGTGGGGCCTAGGCACTGTGGCCTCTTCCACTGACTTTCCAGGTAGCACTTTCCAGCCCCTTGTGATTTTCAGCCAAAGACAGCCTGGCAGGGTCTCTTCCTTAGAGTCATAAAAGGTAGCCGAAGGGAGTGCTTATCCAATTTCCCTGGCGAAACAGGTGTTTGCTGTTATGAATGGACAACAATAGGTTTGCCTCCATGTCTCAGTTTCCTAGTCAGACCAAGCCTAGTATCCAGAGCTCTCTGCTACAGAGCACACATGGGGCATTAGCTCTGAGGAGGGTGCCTTGACGTTCACGGGCTTGGCGAAGCCCTACCGGGGCGGTGGGGCCTAGGCACAAAGGCCCCTACCACTGAATTTCCAGCTAGCACTTTCCAGCCCCTTGTGCTTTTCACCCAAATGGAGCCTGGCAGGGTCTCTTCCTTAAAGTCATAAAAGATAGCCCAAGGGAGTCCTTATTCAAACATCCCTGGTGCAAGAGGTGTTTGTCTGTTAAGTAGCCACAACAATGGGTCTGCTCCAGCGCCTCAGTTTCCCAGTCAGAACAGACCTAGTCTCCAGACCTCTCTGCTACAGAGCACACATGTGGCAATACATCTAAGAAGAGTTCCTTGAGGTTCCCTGGCTTGGGGAAGCCCTACTCGGGTGGTGGGGCCTCGGCACTGTGGCTTCTTCCACTGACTTTCCACGTAGCACTTTCCAGCCCCTTGTGATTTTCAGCCAACGGCAGCCTGGAAGGGTCTCTTCTTAAAGTCATAAAAAGTAGCCCAAGGGAGTGCTTATTCAAGCTTCCCTGGTGAAAGAGGTGTTTGTCTGTTAAGAAGCCACAACAATGGGTCTGATCCCAGGGCCTCAATTTCCCAGTCAGAACAGACCTAGTCTCCACAGCTCTCTGATACAAAGCAAACATGGGGGAATAGCTCTGAGGAGTGTTCCTTGAGGTTCCCTGGCTTGGGGAAGCCCTACCCATGCGGTGGCACCTAGGCACTGTGATCTCTTCCACTGACATTCCAGGTAACACTTTCCAGCCCCTTGTGATTTTCAGCCAAAGGCAGCCTGGCAGGGTCTCTTCCTTAGAGTCATAAAAGGAAGCCCAAGGGAGTGTTTATCCAATCTTCCTGGCAAAACAGGTGTTTGCTGTTATGAAGGGACAACAATGGGTTTGCCTCCAGCCCTCAGTTTCCTTGTCAGACCAGACCTAGTATCCAGAGCTCTCTGCTACCGAGCACACATGGGGCATTAGCTCTGAGGAGGGTGCCTTGACGTTCACGGGCTTGGCGAAGCCCTACCGGGGCGGTGGGGCCTAGGCACAAAGGCCCCTACCACTGAATTTCCAGCTAGCACTTTCCAGCCCCTTGTGCTTTTCACCCAAATGGAGCCTGGCAGGGTCTCTTCCTTAAAGTCATAAAAGATAGCCCAAGGGAGTCCTTATTCAAACATCCCTGGTGCAAGAGGTGTTTGTCTGTTAAGTAGCCACAACAATGGGTCTGCTCCAGCGCCTCAGTTTCCCAGTCAGAACAGACCTAGTCTCCAGACCTCTCTGCTACAGAGCACACATGTGGCAATACATCTAAGAAGAGTTCCTTGAGGTTCCCTGGCTTGGGGAAGCCCTACTCGGGTGGTGGGGCCTCGGCACTGTGGCTTCTTCCACTGACTTTCCACGTAGCACTTTCCAGCCCCTTGTGATTTTCAGCCAACGGCAGCCTGGAAGGGTCTCTCTTCTTAAAGTCATAAAAAGTAGCCCAAGGGAGTGCTTATTCAAGCTTCCCTGGTGAAAGAGGTGTTTGTCTGTTAAGAAGCCACAACAATGGGTCTGATCCCAGGGCCTCAATTTCCCAGTCAGAACAGACCTAGTCTCCACAGCTCTCTGATACAAAGCATACATGGGGCAATAGCTCTGAGGAGTGTTCCTTGAGGTTCCCTGGCTTGGGGAAGCCCTACCCATGCGGTGGCACCTAGGCACTGTGATCTCTTCCACTGACATTCCAGGTAACACTTTCCAGCCCCTTGTGATTTTCAGCCAAAGCCAAAGGCAGCCTGGCAGGGTCTCTTCCTTAGAGTCATAAAAGGAAGCCCAAGGGAGTGTTTATCCAATCTTCCTGGCAAAACAGGTGTTTGCTGTTATGAAGGGACAACAATGGGTTTGCCTCCAGCCCTCAGTTTCCTTGTCAGACCAGACCTAGTATCCAGAGCTCTCTGCTACCGAGCACACATGGGGCATTAGCTCTGAGGAGGGTGCCTTGACGTTCACGGGCTTGGGGAAGCCCTACCGGGGTGGTGGGGCCTAGGCACAATGGCTCCTACCACTGACTTTCCAGCTAGCACTTTCCAGCCCCTTGTGCTTTTCAACCAAATGGAGCCTGGCAGGGTCTTTTCCTTAGAGTCTTAAAAGATAGCCCAAGGGAGTGCTTATTCAGACTTCCCTGGTGAAAGAGGTGTTTGTCTGTTAAGTAGCCACAACAATGGGTCTGCTCCCAGCGCCTCAGTTTCCCAGTCAGAACAGACCTAGTCTCCAGAGCTCTCTGCTACAGAGCACACATGGGGCAATAGCTATGAGGAGTGTTCCTTGAGGTTCCCCGGCTTGGGGAAGCCCTACCCGGGCGGTTGGGCCTAGGCACTGTGGGCTCTTCCACTGACTTTCCAGGTAGCACTTTCAAGCCCCTTGTGATTTTCAGCCAAAGGCAGCCTGGCAGATTCTCTTCCTTAGAGTCATACAAGGTAGCCCAAAGGAGTGCTTATTCAGGCTTCCCTGGTGTAAGAGGTGTTTGTCTGTTAAGAAGCCACAACAATGTGTCTGCTTCCAGGGCCTCCGTTTCCCAGTCAGAACAGACCTATTAGTCTCCAGAGCTGGCTGCCACAGAGCACACATGGGGCAATAGCTCTGAGGAGTGTTCCTTGATGTTCCCTGGCTTGGGGAAGCTCTACCCGGGCGGTGGGGCCTAGGCACAGTGGCCTCTTCCACTGACTTTCCAGGTAGCACTTTCCAGCCCCTTGTAATTTTCAGCCAAAGACAGCCTGGCAGGGTCTCTTCTTCCTCAGAGCCATAAAAGGTAGCCCAAGGGAGTGCTTATTCAAGCTTCCCTGGTGCAAAGGTGTTTGTCTGTTAAGAAGCCACAGCAATGGGTCTGTTCCGAGGGCCTCAGTTTCCAGTCAGAAAAGACCTAGTAGTCTCCAGAGTCCTCTGCTACAGAGCACACATGGGTCACTAGCTCTGAGGAGAGTGTTCCATGAGGTTCCCTGGCTTGGGGAAACCCTACCCGGGCGGTGGGGCCTAGGCACTGTGGCCTCTTCCACTGACTTTCCAGGTAGCACTTTCCAGCCCCTTGTAATTTTCAGCCAAAGACAGCCTGGCAGGGTCTCTTCCTTAGAGTCATAAAAGGTAGCCCAAAGGAGTGCTTATTAAAGCTTCCCTGGTGCAAGCGGTGTTTGTCTGCTAAGAAGGCAAGACAATGGGTCAGTTCCGAGGTCCTCAGTTTCCAGTCAGAACAGACCTAGTAGTCTCCAGAGCCCTCTGATACAGAGCACACATGGAGCAATAGATCTGAGGAGTGTTTCTTGAGGTTCCCTGGCTTGGGTAAGCCCTACCCGGGCGGTAGGGCCTAGGCACTGTGGCCTCTTCCACTGACTTTCCAGGTAGCACTTTCCAGCCCCTTGTGATTTTCAGCCAAAGGCAGCCTGGCAGGGTCTCTTTCGTAGAGTCATAAAAAGGTAGCCCAAAGGAAGTGCTTATTCAAGCTTCCCTGGTGCAAGAGGTGTTTGTCTGTTAAGAAGCCACAACAATGGGTCTGCTCCCAGGGGTCTCAGATTCCCAGTCAGAACAGACCTAGTCTCCAGAGCTCTCTGCTACAGAGCACACATGAGGCAATAGCTCTGAGGAGTGTTCCTTGAGGTTCCCTGGCTTGGGGAAGCCCTACCCTGGCGATAGCACCTAGGCACTGTGATCTCTTCCACTGACTTTCCACGTAGCACTTTCCAGCCCCTTGTGATTTTCAGCCAAAGGCAGCCTGGCAGGGTCTCTTCCTTAGAGTCATAAAAGGTAACCCAAGGGAGTGCTTATTCAAGCTTCGCTGGTGCAAGAGGTGTTTGTGTGTTAAGAAGGCACAACAATGGGTCTGCTCCAAGGGTCTCAGTTTCCCAGTCAGAACAGACCTAGTAGTCTCCAGAGCTCTCTGCTACAGAGGACACATGGGGCAATAGCTCTGAGGAGTGTTCCTTTAGGTTCCCTGGATTGGGGAAGCCCTACCCTGTCGGTGGGCCCTAGGCACTGTGGCCTCTTCCACTGACTTTCCAGGTAGCACTTTCCAGCCCCTTGTGATTTTCAGCCAAAGACAGCCTGGCAGGGTCTCTTCCTTAGAGTCATAAAAGGTAGCCCAAGGGAGTGCTTATTCAGGCTTCCCTGGTGCAATAGGTGTTTGGCTGTTAAGAAGCCACAATAATGGGTCTGCTCCCAGGGCCTGAGTTTCCCAGTCAGAACAGACCTAGTAGTCTCCAGAGCTCTCTGCTACAGAGCACACATGGGGCAATAGCTCTGAGGAGTGTTCCTTGAGGTTCCCTGGCTTGGGGAAGCCCTATCGGGGCGGTGGGACCTAGGCACTGTGGCCTCTTCCACTGACTTTCCAGGTAGAACTTTCCAGCCCCTTGTGATTTTCAGCCAAAGGCAGCCTGGCAGGGTCTCTTCCTTAGAGAGACATAAAAGGTAACCCAAGGGAGTGCTTATTCAACTTCCCTGGTTGAAGAAGTGTTTGTCTGTTAAGAAGCCACAACAATGGGTCTGCTTCCCAGGGCCTCAGTTTCCCAGTCAGAACAGCCCTTAGTAATCTCCAGAGCTCTCTGCTACAGAGCACACATGGGGCAATAGCTCTGAGGAGGGTGCCTTGACGTTCACGGGCTTGGGGAAGCCCTACCGGGGCGGTGGGGCCTAGGCACTGTGGCCCTCTTCCACTGACTTTCCAGGTAGCACTTTCCAGCCCCTTGTGATTTTCAGCCAAATGCAGCCTGGCAGGGTCTCTTCCTTAGAGTCATAAAAGATAGCCCAAGGGAGTGCTTATTCAGGCTTCCCTGGTGCAAGAGGTGTTTGTCTGTTAAGAAGCCACAACAATGGGTCTCTGCTCCCAGGGCCTCAGTTTCCCAGTCAGAACAGACCTAGTCTCCAGAGCTCTCTGCTACAGAGCACACATGGGGCAATAGCTCTGAGGAGTGTTCCTTGAGGTTCCCTGGCTTGGGGAAGCCCTACCCGGGCGGTGGGGCCTAGGCACTGTGGCCTCTTCCACTGACTTTCCAGGTAGCACTTTCCAGCCCCTTGTGATTTTCAGCCAAAGGCAGCCTGGCAGGGTCTCTTCCTTAGAGTCATAAAAGGTAGCCCAAGGGAGTGCTTATTCAGGCTTCCCTGGTGCAAGAGGTGTTTGTCTGTTAAGAAGCCACAACAATGGGTCTGCTCCCAGGGCCTCAGTTTCCCAGTCAGAACAGACCTAGTAGTCCAGAGCTCTCTGCTACAGAGCACACATGGGGCAATAGCTCTGAGGAGTGTTCCTTGAGGTTCCCCGGCTTGGGGAAGCCCTACCCGGGCGGTGGGGCCTAGGCACTGTGGCCTCTTCCACTGACTTTCCAGGTAGCACTTTCCAGCCCCTTGTGATTTTCAGCCAAAGGCAGCCTGGCAGGGTCTCTTCCTTAGAGTCATAAAAGGTAGCCCAAGGGAGTGCTTATTCAGGCTTCCCTGGTGCAAGAGGTGTTTGTCTGTTAAGAAGCCACAACAATGGGTCTGCTCCCAGGGCCTCAGTTTCCCAGTCAGAACAGACCTAGTCTCCTCCAGAGCTCTCTGCTACAGAGCACACATGGGGCAATAGCTCTGAGGAGTGTTCCTTGAGGTTCCCTGGCTTGGGGAAGCCCTACCCGGGCGGTGGGGCCTAGGCACTGTGGCCTCTTCCACTGACTTTCCAGGTAGCACTTTCCAGCCCCTTGTGATTTTCAGCCAAAAGGCAGCCTGGCAGGGTCTCTTCCTTAGAGTCATAAAAGGTAGCCCAAGGGAGTGCTTATTCAAGCTTCCCTGGTGCAAGAGGTGTTTGTCTGTTAAGAAGCCACAACAATGGGTCTGCTCCCAGGGTCACAGTTTCCCAGTCAGAACAGACCTAGTAGTCTCCAGAGCTCTCTGCTACAGAGCACACATGGGGCAATAGCTCTGAGGAGTGTTCCTTGAGGTTCCCTGGCTTGGGGAAGCCCTACCCGGGCGGTGGGGCCTAGGCACTGTGGCCTCTTCCACTGACTTTCCAGGTAGCACTTTCCAGCCCCTTGTGATTTTCAGCCAAAGGCAGCCTGGCAGGGTCTCTTCCTTAGAGTCATAAAAGGTAGCCCAAGGGAGTGCTTATCCAATCTTCCCTGGCGAAACAGGTGTTTGCTGTTATGAAGGGACAACAATGGGTTTGCCTCCAGGCCTCAGTTTCCTAGTCAGACCAGGCCTAGTATCCAGAGCTCTCTGCTACAGAGCACACATGGGGCATTAGCTCTGAGGAGGGTTCCTTGACGTTCACGGGCTTGGGGAAGCCCTACCGGGGCGGTGGGGCCTAGGCACTGTGGCCTCTTCCACTGACTTTCCAGGTAGCACTTTCCAGCCCCTTGTGATTTTCAGCCAAATGGAGCCTGGCAGGGTCTCTTCCTTAGAGTCATAAAATATAGCCCAAGGGAGTGCTTATTCAGACTTCCCTGGTGCAAGAAGTGTTTGTCTGTTAAGAAGCCACAACAAAGGGTCTGCTCCCAGGGCCTCAGTTTCCCAGTCAGAACAGACCTAGTCTCCAGAGCTCACTGCTACAGAGCACACATGGGGCAATAGCTCTGAGGAGTGTTTCCTTGAGTTTCCCTGGCTTGGGGAAGCCCTACCGGGGCGGTGGGGCCTAGGCACTGTGGCCCCTTCCACTGACTTTCCAGCTAGCACTTTCCAGCCCTTTCTGATTTTCAGCCAAAGGCAGCCTGGCAGGGTCTCTTCCTTAGAGTCATAAAAGGTAGCCCAAGGGAGTGCTTATTCAAGCTTCCCTGGTGCAAGAGGTGTTTGTCTGTTAAGAAGCCACAGCAATGGGTCTGCTCCCAGGGCCTCAGTTTCCCAGTCAGAACAGACCTAGTCTCCAGAGCTCTCTGCTACAGAGCACACATGGGGCATTAGCTCTGAGGGAGTGTTCCTTGAGGTTCCCTGGCTTGGGGAAGCCCTACCCGGCGGTGGGGGCCTAGGCACTGTGATCCCTTCCACTGACTTTTCAGGTAGCACATTCCACCCCTTGTGATTTTCAGCCAAAGGCAGCCTGGCAGGGTCTCTTCCTTAGAGTCATAAAAGGTAGCCCAAGGGAGTGCTTATTCAAGCTTCCCTGGTGCAAGAGGTGTTTGTCTGTTAAGAAGCCACAACAATGGGCCAGTTCCGAGGTCCTCAGTTTCCAGTCAAAACAGACCTAGTAGCTCCAGAGCCCTCTGCTACAGAGCACACATGGGGCAATAGCTCTGAGGAGTGTTCCTTGAGGTTCCCTGGCTTGGGGAAGCGCTACCCCGGCGATGGCACCTAGGCACTGTGATCTCTTCCACTGACTTTCCAGGTAGCACTTTCCAGCCCCTTGTGATTTTCAGCCAAAGGCAGCCTGGCAGGGTCTCTTCCTTAGAGTCATAAAAGGTAACCCAAGGGAGTGCTTATTCAAGCTTCCCTGGTGCAAGGTGGTGTTTGTGTGTTAAGAAAGCACAACAATGGGTCTGCTCCCAGGGCCTCAGTTTCCCAGTCAGAACAGACCTAGTAGTCTCCAGAGCTTTCTGCTACAGAGGACACATGGGGCAATAGCTCTGTTGAGGTTCCCTGGCTTGGGGAAAGCCTACCCGGGCGGTGGGGCCTAGGCACTGTGGCCTCTTCCACTGATTTCCAGGTAGCACTTTCCAGCCCCTTGTGATTTTCAAGCAAAATGCAGCCTGGCAGGGTCTCTTCCTTAGAGTCAAAAAAGGTAGCCCAAGGGAGTGCTTATTCAATCTTCCCTGGTGCAAGAGTTGTTTGCTGTTATGAAGCCACAACAATGGGTTCTGCCTCCAGGCCTCAGTTTCCCAGTCAGAACAGAGCCTAGTAGTCTCCAGAGCTCTCTGCTACAGAGCACACATGGGGCAATATCTTCCTTAGAGTCATAAAAGGTAGCCCAAGGGAGTGCTTATTCAGGCTTCCCTGGTGCAAGAGGTGTTTGTCTGTTAAGAAGCCACAAACATGGGTCTGCTCCCAGGGCCTCAGTTTCCCAGTCAGAACAGACCTAGTCTCCAGAGCTCTCTGCTACAGAGCACACATGGGGCAATAGCTCTGAGGAGTGTTCCTTGAGGTTCCCTGGCTTGGGGAAAAGCCCTACCGGGGCGGTGGGGCCTAGGCACTGTGGCCTCTTCCACTGACTTTCCAGGTAGCACTTTTCCAGCCCCTTGTGATTTTCAGCCAAAGGCAGCCTGGCAGGGTCTCTTCCTTAGAGTCATAAAAGGTAGCCCAAGGGAGTGCTTATTCAGTCTTCCCTGGTGCAAGAGGTGTTTGTCTGTTAAGAAGCCACAACAATGGGTCTGCTCCCAGGGCCTCAGTTTCCCAGTCAGAACAGACCTAGTAGTCTCCAGAGCTCTCTGCTACAGAGCACACATGGGGCAATAGCTCTGAGGAGTGTTTTCCTTGAGGTTCCCTGGCTTGGGGAAGCCCTACCCGGGGGTGGGGCCTAGGCACTGTGGCTCTTCTTCCACTGACTTTCCAGGTAGCACTTTCCAGCCCCTTGTGATTTTCAGCCAAAGGCAGCCTGGCAGGGTCTCTTCCTTAGAGTCATAAAAGGTAGCCCAAGGGAGTGCTTATTTAGTCTTCCCTGGTGCAAGAGGTGTTTGTCTGTTAAGAAGCCAGAAACAATGGGTCTGCTTCCAGGGCCTCAGTTTTTCCAGTCAGAACAGACCTAGTCTCCAGAGCTCTCTGCTACAGAGCACACATGGGGGCAATAGCTCTGAGGAGTGTTCCTTGAAATTTGTCCTGCTTGGGGAAGCCCACTACCCGGGTGGTGGGCCTTAGGCACTGTGACCTCTTTCCACTGACTTTCCAGGTAGCACTTTCCAGCCCCTTGTGATTTTCAGCCAAAAGCAGCCTGGCAGGGTCTCTTCCTTTAGAGTCATAAAAGGTAGCCCAAGGGAGTGCTTATTCAGGCTTCCCTGGTGCAAGAGGTGTTTGTTGTTAAGAAGCCACAAAAAATGGTCTGCTCCCAGGCCTCAGTTTCCAGTCAGAAACAGACCTAGTCTCCAGAGCTCTCTGCTACAGAGCACACATGGGGCAATAGCGTCTGAGGAGTGTTCCTTGAGGTTCCCTGGTTTGGGGAAGCCCTACCGGGGCGTTGGGGCCTAGGCACTGTGGCCTCTTTCACTGACTTTCCAGGTAGCACTTTCCAGCCCCTTGTGATTTTCAGCCAAAGGCAGCCTGACACGGTCTCTTCCTTAGAGTCAAAAAAGGTAGCCCAAGGGAATGCTTATTCAGGCTTTCCTGGTGCAAACAGGTGTTTGGTCTGTTAAGAAGCCATAACAATGGCTCTGCTCCCAGGGCCTCAGTTTCCCAGTGAGAACAGACACTAGTCTCCAGAGCTCTCTGCTACCGGAGCACACCTGGGGAAATAGCTCTGAGGAGTGTTCCTTGAGGTTCCACGGCTTGGGGAAGCCTTCCCGGCGGTGGGGGCCTAGGCACTGTGGCCTCTTTCACTGACTTTCCAGGTATCACTTCCCAGCCCTTGTGATTTTCAGCCAGATGCAGCCTTGCAGGGTCTCTTCCATAGAGTCAAAAAAAAGTTTAGCCCAAGGGACTGGCTTATTCAGATTCTTCCCTGGTGCAAGAGGTGTTAGGCTGTTCTAGAACTGCACAGAACAATGGCTCTTGCTCCCAGGGCATCAGTTTCCTGTCAGAACAGACCTAGTCTCCAGAGCTCTGCTACAGAGCAGACCATGGTGAATGCTCTGAGGAGTGAGTGTTCTTGGGGTTCCCTGGCCTGGGGAAGCCTACCCCGGGCTGCGTGGGGCCCTAGGCACTGTCGGGCCTTCTTTCACTGACTTTTTTCAGCCAAATGCAGCCTGGCAGGGGTCTCTTTTGCTTCCTTAGAGTCATAAAAAGGTTATCGCCCAAGGGCATTCCATTATTCTGACATCCCTGGGTGCAAGAGGTGTTTGTTGTCTGTTAAGTAAGTCTCAACTAACAATGGGTTCCTGCCTCCAGCGAAATCAGTTTCCCAGTCTGACAGGTACCTAGTCTTCACAGCTTCTTAGACAGAGCACACTGAGGCAATAGCTTGAGGATAAAGTTGTTCCAGACCCACAATCCCACACATAACCAGTGTAGGTTCCCATATGGCTTGGGGATAAAGTCCTTACCCCGGAGCTTGCGGTTCGGTAGGCACCCTAGGCACTCGTGATCTCTTCCACTGTATTTAAGGTATGCACTTTTCCAGCCCGGTGTGATTTTTCAGCAAAACAGGCCCAGCCTGGCAATGTCTCTCTTCGTTGGTGTCATTAATGAAGTAAGCCAAAGAGAGACGTGCCTTATTTCCAAGCTTTCCCTGGTGCAAGCGGGGTTTGTCTGTTCAAGATGCACAACAATGGGTCTGCTTCCCGGGTCTCAGTTTTCCCAGTAGAA
>JAGTYA010001146.1:0-13596 GCA_024291935.2 Okapia johnstoni | reverse complement strand
AGAGTCAAAAAAGGTAGCCCACACTGTGGCCTCTTTCATGACTTTCCAGGTATCACTTCCCAGCCCCTTGTGATTTTCAGCCAGATGCAGCCTTGCAGGGTCTCTTCCTTAGAGTCAAAAAAGGTAGCCCCAAGGGACTGCTTATTCAGTCTTCCCTGGTGCAAGAGGTGTTTGGCTGTGAAGACGCCAGAACAATGGCTCTGCTCCCAGGGCCTCAGTTTCCCAGTCAGAACAGACCTAGTCTCCAGAGCTCTCTGCTACAGAGCAGACATGGGGAAAAAGCGCTGTGGAGGGTGCCTTCACGGTTCCAGGGCACTGTCGAAGCCTTACCCGGGCTTTGGAGCCTAGGCACTGTGGCCTCTTTCACTGACTTTCCAGGTATCACTTCCCAGCCCCTTGTGATTTTCAGCCAGATGCAGCCTTGCAGGGTCTCTTCCTTAGAGTCAAAAAAAGGTAGCCCAAGGGACTGCTTATTCAGTCTTCCCTGGTGCAAGAGGTGTTTGGCTGTGAAGACGCCAGAACAATGGCTCTGCTCCCAGGGCCTCAGTTTCCCAGTCAGAACAGACCTAGTCTCCAGAGCTCTCTGCTACAGAGCAGACATGGGGAAAAAAGCTCTGTGGAGGGTGCCTTCAGGCTCCAGGGCCTTGGGGAAGCCTTACCTGGGCTGCTGGGAGCCTAGGCACTGTGGCCTCTTTTCACTGACTTTCCAGGTATCACTTCCCAGCCCCTTGTGATTTTCAGCCAGATGCAGCCTTGCAGGGTCTCTTCCTTAGAGTCAAAAAAAAGGTAGCCCAAGGGACTGCTTATTCAGTCTTCCCTGGTGCAAGAGGTGTTTGGCTGTGAAGACGCCAGAACAATGGCTCTGCTCCCAGGGCCTCAGTTTCCCAGTCAGAACAGACCTAGTCTCCAGAGCTCTCTGCTACAGAGCAGACATGGGGAAATAAGCGCTGAGGAGGGTGCCTTCACGTTCCAGGGCACTGTCGAAGCCCTTACCTGGGCTTTGGAGCCTAGGCACTGTGGGCCTCTTTCACTGACTTTCCAGGTATCACTTCCCAGCCCCTTGTGATTTTCAGCCAGATGCAGCCTTGCAGGGTCTCTTCCTTAGAGTCAAAAAAGGTAGCCCAAGGGACTGCTTATTCAGTCTTCCCCTGGTGCAAGAGGTGTTTGGCTGTGAAGACGCCAGAACAATGGCTCTGCTCCCAGGGCCTCAGTTTCCCAGTCAGAACAGACCTAGTCTCCAGAGCTCTCTGCTACAGAGCAGACATGGGGAAAAAGCGCTGAGGAGGGTGCCTTGAGGCGTTCCAGGGCACTGTCGAAGCCTTACCTGGGCTTTGGAGGCCTAGGCACTGTGGCCTCTTTCACTGACTTTCCAGGTATCACTTCCCAGCCCCTTGTGATTTTCAGCCAGATGCAGCCTTGCAGGGTCTCTTCCTTAGAGTCAAAAAAGGTAGCCCAAGGGACTGCTTTATTCAGTCTTCCCTGGTGCAAGAGGTGTTTGGCTGTGAAGACGCCAGAACAATGGCTCTGCTCCCAGGGCCTCAGTTTTCCCAGTCAGAACAGACCTAGTCTCCAGAGCTCTCTGCTACAGAGCAGACATGGGGAAAAAAGCGCTGTGGAGGGTGCCTTCACGTTCCAGGGCACTGTCGAAGCCTTACCCGGGCTTTGGGAGCCTAGGCACTGTGGCCTCTTTCACTGACTTTCCAGGTATCACTTCCCAGCCCCTTGTGATTTTCAGCCAGATGCAGCCTTGCAGGGTCTCTTCCTTAGAGTCAAAAAAGGTAGCCCAAGGGACTGCTTATTCAGTCTTCCCTGGTGCAAGAGGTGTTTGGCTGTGAAGACGCCAGAACAATGGCTCTGCTCCCAGGGCCTCAGTTTCCCAGTCAGAACAGACCTAGTCTCCAGAGCTCTCTGCTACAGAGCAGACATGGGGGAAAAAGCGCTGTGGAGGGTGCCTTCACGTTCCAGGGCACTGTCGAAGCCTTACCTGGGCTTTGGAGCCTAGGCACTGTGGCCTCTTTCACTGACTTTTCCAGGTATCACTTCCCAGCCCCTTGTGATTTTCAGCCAGATGCAGCCTTGCAGGGTCTCTTCCTTAGAGTCAAAAAAGGTAGCCCAAGGGACTGCTTATTCAGTCTTCCCTGGTGCAAGAGGTGTTTGGCTGTGAAGACGCCAGAACAATGGCTCTGCTCCCAGGGCCTCAGTTTCCCAGTCAGAACAGACCTAGTCTCAGAGCTCTCTGCTACAGAGCAGACATGGGGAAAAAAGCGCTGTGGAGGGTTCCTTGAGGCTCCAGGGCACTGGGAAAGCCCTACCCGGGTGCTTTGGAGCCTAGGCACTGTGGCCTCTTTCACTGACTTTCCAGGTATCACTTCCCAGCCCCTTGTGATTTTCAGCCAGATGCAGCCTTGCAGGGTCTCTTCCTTAGAGTCAAAAAAGGTAGCCCAAGGGACTGCTTATTCAGTCTTCCCTGGTGCAAGAGGTGTTTGGCTGTGAAGACGCCAGAACAATGGCTCTGCTCCCAGGTCCTCAGTTTCCCAGTCAGAAGAGACCTAGTCTCCAGAGCTCTCTGCTACAGAGCAGACATGGGGAAAAAGCGCTGTGGGAGGGTGCCTTCACGTTCCCTGGGCACTGTCGAAGCCTTACCTGGGCTTTGGAGCCTAGGCACTGTGGCCTCTTTCACTGACTTTCCAGGTATCACTTCCCAGCCCCTTGTGATTTTCAGCCAGATGCAGCCTTGCAGGGTCTCTTCCTTAGAGTCAAAAAAAGGTAGCCCAAGGGACTGCTTATTCATGTCTTCCCTGGTGCAAGAGGTGTTTGGCTGTGAAGACGACCCCAGAACAATGGCTCTGCTCCCAGGGCCTCAGTTTCCCAGTCAGAACAGACCTAGTCTCCAGAGCTCTCTGCTACAGAGCAGACATGGGGAAAAAGCGCTGGTGGAGGGTGCCTTCACGTTCCAGGGCACTGTCGAAGCCTTACCTGGGCTTTGGAGCCTAGGCACTGTGGCCTCTTTCACTGACTTTCCAGGTATCACTTCCCAGCCCCTTGTGATTTTTCAGCCAGATGCAGCCTTGCAGGGTCTCTTCCTTAGAGTCAAAAAAGGTAGCCCAAGGGACTGCTTATTCAGTCTTCCCTGGTGCAAGAGGTGTTTGGCTGTGAAGACGCCAGAACAATGGCTCTGCTCCCAGGGCCTCAGTTTCCCAGTCAGAACAGACCTAGTCTCCAGAGCTCTCTGCTACAGAGCAGACATGGGGAAAAAGCTCTGAGTAGGGTTCCTTGAGGCTCCAGCCTTGGGGAAGCCCTACCCGGGTGCTGGGGCCTAGGCACTGTGGCCTCTTTCACTGACTTTCCAGGTATCACTTCCCAGCCCCTTGTGATTTTCAGCCAGATGCAGCCTTGCAGGGTCTCTTCCTTAGAGTCAAAAAAGGTAGCCCAAGGGACTGCTTATTCAGTCTTCCCTGGTGCAAGAGGTGTTTGGCTGTGAAGACGCCAGAACAATGGCTCTGCTCCCAGGGCCTCAGTTTCCCAGTCAGAACAGACCTAGTCTCCAGAGCTCTCTGCTACAGAGCAGACATGGGGAAAAAGCGCTGTGGAGGGTGCCTTCACGTTCCAGGGCACTGTCGAAGCCTTACCTGGGCTTTGGAGCCTAGGCACTGTGGCCTCTTTCACTGACTTTTCCAGGTATCACTTCCCAGCACCTTGTGATTTTCAGCCAGATGCAGCCTTGCAGGGTCTCTTCCTTAGAGTCAAAAAAAGTAGCCCAAGGGACTGCTTATTCAGTCTTCCCTGGTGCAAGAGGTGTTTGGCTGTGAAAGACGCCAGAACAATGGCTCTGCTCCCAGGGCCTCAGTTTCCCAGTCAGAACAGACCTAGTCTCCAGAGCTCTCCAATCTGCTACAGAGCAGACATGGGGAAAAAGCTCTGAGGAGGGTTCCTTGAGGCTCCCTGCCTTGGGGAAGCCCTACCTGGGCTGCTGGGGCCTAGGCACTGTGGCCTCTTTCACTGACTTTCCAGGTATCACTTCCCAGCCCCTTGTGATTTTCAGCCAGATGCAGCCTTGCAGGGTCTCTTCCTTAGAGTCAAAAAAGGTAGCCCAAGGGACTGCTTATTCAGTCTTCCCTGGTGCAAGAGTGTGTTTGGCTGTGAAGACGCCAGAAACAATGGCTCTGCTCCCAGGGCCTCAGTTTCCCCAGTCAGAACAGACCTAGTCTCCAGAGCTCTCTGCTACAGAGCAGACATGGGGAAATAGCTCTGAGGAGGGTTCCTTGACGTTCCAGGGCCTTGGGGAAGCCCTTACCTGGGCTGCTGGAGCCTAGGCACTGTGGCCTCTTTCACTGACTTTCCAGGTATCACTTCCCAGCCCCTTGTGATTTTCAGCCAGATGCAGCCTTGCAGGGTCTCTTCCTTAGAGTCAAAAAAGGTAGCCCAAGGGGACTGCTTATTCAGTCTTCCCTGGTGCAAGAGGTGTTTGGCTGTGAAGACGCCAGAACAATGGCTCTGCTCCCAGGGCCTCAGTTTCCCAGTCAGAACAGACCTAGTCTCCAGAGCTCTCTGCTACAGAGCAGACATGGGGAAAAAGCTCTGAGGAGGGTGCCCTTCACGTTCCAGGGCACTGTCGAAGCCTTACCTGGGCTTTGGAGCCTAGGCACTGTGGCCTCTTTCACTGACTTTCCAGGTATCACTTCCCAGCCCCTTGTGATTTTCAGCCAGATGCAGCCTTGCAGGGTCCTCTTCCTTAGAGTCAAAAAAGGTAGCCCAAGGGACTGCTTATTCAGTCTTCCCTGGTGCAAGAGGGTGTTTGGCTGTGAAGACGCCAGAACAATGGCTCTGCTCCCAGGGCCTCAGTTTCCCAGTCAGAACAGACCTAGTCTCCAGAGCTCTCTGCTACAGAGCAGACATGGGGAAAAAGCGCTGTGGAGGGTGCCTTCACGTTCCAGGGCACTGTCGAAGCCTTACCTGGGCTTTGGAGCCTAGGCACTGTGGCCTCTTTTCACTGACTTTTCCAGGTATCACTTCCCAGCCCCTTGTGATTTTCAGCCAGATGCAGCCTTGCAGGGTCTCTTCCTTAGAGTCAAAAAAAGGTAGCCCAAGGGACTGCTTATTCAGTCTTCCCTGGTGCAAGAGGTGTTTGGCTGTGAAGACGCCAGAACAATGTGCTCTGCTCCCAGGGCCTCAGTTTCCCAGTCAGAACAGACCTAGTCTCCAGAGCTCTCTGCTACAGAGCAATACATGGGGAAAAAGCTCTGAGGAGGGTTCCTTGAGGCTCCCTGCCTTGGGGAAGCCTTACCTGGGTGCTGGAGCCTAGGCACTGTGGCCTCTTTCACTGACTTTCCAGGTATCACTTCCCAGCCCCTTGTGATTTTCAGCCAGATGCAGCCTTGCAGGGTCTCTTCCTTATGAGTCAAAAAAGGTAGCCCAAGGGACTGCTTATTCAGTCTTCCCTGGTGCAAGAGGTGTTTGGCTGTGAAGACGCCAGAACAATGGCTCTGCTCCAGGGCCTCAGTTTCCCATCAGAACAGACCTAGTCTCCAGAGCTCTCTGCTACAGAGCAGACATGGGGAAATAAACTCTGAGGAGGGTTCCTTGAGGCTCCCTGGGGCCTGTGGAAGCCCTACCCGGTGCTTTGGGCCTAGGCACAGTGGCCTCTTTCCACTGACTTTCCAGGTATCACTTCCCAGCCCCTTGTGATTTTCAGCCAGATGCAGCCTTGCAGGGTCTCTTCCTTAGAGTCAAAAAAGGGTAGCCCAAGGGACTGCTTATTCAGTCTTCCCTGGTGCAAGAGTGTTTGGCTGTGAAGACGCCAGAACAATGGCTCTGCTCCCAGGGCCTCAGTTTCCCAGTCAGAACAGACCTAGTCTCCAGAGCTCTCTGCTACAGAGCAGACATGGGGAAAAAGCTCTGTGGAGGGTGCCTTCACGTTCCAGGGCACTGTCGAAGCCTTACCTTAGGGCTTTGGAGCCTAGGCACTGTGGCCTCTTTCACTGACTTTCCCAGGTATCACTTCCCAGCCCCTTGTGATTTTCAGCCAGATGCAGCCTTGCAGGTTCTCTTCCTTAGAGTCAAAAAAGGTAGCCCAAAGGGACTGCTTATTCAGTCTTCCCTGGTGCAAGAGGTGTTTGGCTGTGAAGTACGCCAGAACAATGGCTCTGCTCCCAGGGGCCTCAGTTTCCCAGTCAGAACAGACCTAGTCTCCAGAGCTCTCTGCTACAGAGCAGACATGGGGAAAAAGCTGCTGTGGAGGGTTTGACCTTCACCGCTCTCCAGGGCACTGTCGCCCCTTACCTGGTGCTTGGAGCCTAGGCACTGTGGCCTCTTTCACTGACTTTCCAGGTATCACTTCCCAGCCCCTTGTGATTTTCAGCCAGATGCAGCCCTTGCAGGGTCTCTTCCTTAGAGTCAAAAAAGGTAAGCCCAAGGAACTGCTTATTCAGTCTTCCCTGGTGCAAGAGGTGTTTGGGCTGTGAAGACGCCAGAACAATGGCTCTGCTCCCAGGGCCTCAGTTTCCCAGTCAGAACAGGACCTAGTCTCCAGAGCTCTCTGCTACAGAGCAGACATGGGGAAAAAGCGCTGTTGGAGGGTTCCTTCACGGTTCCAGTGCACTGTGGGGAAGCCCTTACCTGGGCTTTGGAGCCTAGGCACTGTGGCCTCTTTCACTGACTTTCCAGGTATCACTTCCCAGCCCTTGTGATTTTCAGCCAGATGCAGCCTTGCAGGGTCTCTTCCTTAGAGTCAAAAAAGGTAGCCCAAGGGACTGCTTATTCAGTCTTCCCTGGTGCAAGAGGTGTTTGGCTGTGAAGACGCCAGAACAATGGCTCTGCTCCCAGGGCCCTCAGTTTCCCCAGTCAGAACAGACCTAGTCTCCAGAGCTCTCTGCTACAGAGCAGACATGGGGAAATAGCTCTGTGGAGGGTTCCTTCACGAATCCAGGCACTGTCGAAGCCCTACCTGGTGGCTGGAGCCTAGGCACTGTGGCCTCTTTCACTGACTTTCCAGGTATCACTTCCCAGCCCCTTTGTGATTTTTCAGCCAGATGCAGCCTTGCAGGGTCTCTTCCTTAGAGTCAAAAAAGGTAGCCCCAAGGGACTGCTTATTCAGTCTTCCCCTGGTGCAAGAGGTGTTTGGCTGTGAAGGACGCCAGAACAATGGCTCTGCTCCCAGGGCCTCAGTTTCCCAGTCAGAACAGACCTAGTCTCCAGAGCTCTCTGGAGCTACAGAGCAGACATGGGGAAAAAGCGCTGTGGAGGGTGCCTTCACGTTCCCTGCACTTGTCGAAGCCTTACCTGGGCTTTGGAGCCTAGGCACTGTGTGCCTCTTTCACTGACTTTCCAGGTATCACATTCCCAGCCCCTTTGTGATTTTTCAGCCAGATGCAGCCTTGCAGGGTCTCTTTCCTTAGAGTCAAAAAAGGTACCCCAAGGGACTGCTTATTCAGTCTTCCCTGCGGAGCATGAGAAACGTTTGACTGTGAAAGACGCCAGAACAAATGGCTCTGCTCAGGGCCTCAGTTTCACCCAGTCAGAACAGACCTAGTCTCAGAGCTCGCCGCTCTGCGTACAGAGCAGACATGGGGAAAAAGCAAGCTCTCTGGAAAGGGAAACGCATTAGTCAGTTCTTCCCTGGTTGAAAGAGGTATTTGGCTGTGAAGACGACAGAACAATGTGCTCTGCGCTCCAGGCCTCATTTTCCCAGCCAGAACCGACCTAGAACTCCAAGAGCTCTCTGCTACAGAGCATACATGGTGGAAAATACTCGAGGTGTTTCCTTGAGGCTTCCCAGCTTGGTGTGAGCCCTACCGTTGCGCTGGGTGCCTACACGTGTGGACTCTTTTCACTGACTTTTCCCTGTATCACTTCCACCCCGTAGATTTCAGCCAAGCAGCCGTGCAGTATCGCTTCCATAGGAGGTTCTAAGAATGTAGCAAGCTCCGTTATTCAGGCTCCCTGGTGCAAGAGTGTTTGTGCTCTGAAGACGCCAGAACAAGGCTCAAGGCGCCCTGCCTGAATCTTGTTGCCCAGTCCAGGAACAGACCTGGATTTCCCAGGGCTCTCCTGCAACAGAGACAACATGTGAAAAAAGCGCTAGTAGGAGGAGTGCCTTCACGCTTCCAGGGCACTGTCGAAGCCCTTACCTGGGCTTTGGAGCCTAGGCACTGTGGCCTCTTTCACTGACTTTCCAGGTATCACTTCCCAGCCCCCTTGTGATTTTCAGCCAGATGCAGCCTTGCAGGGTCTCTTCCTTAGAGTCAAAAAAGGTAGCCCAAGGGACTGCTTATTCAGTCTTCCCTGGTGCAAGAGGTGTTTGGCTGTGAAACGACGCCAGAACAATGGCTCTGCTCCCAGGGCCTCAGTTTCCCAGTCAGAACAGACCTAGTCTCCAGAGCTCTCTGCTACAGAGCAGACATGGGGAAAAAGCGCTGAGAGGGTGGTGCCTTCACGTTTCCCTGGCACTGTCGAAAGCCTACCCTGGGCTTTGGAGCCTAGGCACTGTGGCCTCTTTCACTGACTTTCCAGGTATCACTTCCCAGCCCCTTGTGATTTTCAGCCAGATGCAGCCTTGCAGGGTCTCTTCCTTAGAGTCAAAAAAAGGTAGCCCAAGGGACTGCTTATTCAGTCTTCCCTGTGCAAGAGGTGTTTGGCTGTGAAGACGCCAGAACAATGGCTCTGCTCTCCCAGGGCCTCAGTTTCCCAGTCAGAACAGACCTAGTCTCCAGAGCTCTCTGCTACAGAGCAGACATGGGGAAAAAGCTCTGAGGAGGGTGCCTTCACGTTCCAGGCCACTGTCGAAGCCCTACCTGGGCTTTGGGGCCTAGGCACTGTGGCCTCTTTCACTGACTTTCCAGGTATCACTTCCCAGCCCCTTGTGATTTTCAGCCAGATGCAGCCTTGCAGGGTCTCTTCCTTAGAGTCAAAAAAGGTAGCCCAAGGGACTGCTTATTCAGTCTTCCCTGGTGCAAGAGGTGTTTGGCTGTGAAGACGCCAGAACAATGGCTCTGCTCCCAGGGCCTCAGTTTCCCAGTCAGAACAGACCTAGTCTCCAGAGCTCTCTGCTACAGAGCAGACATGGGGAAAAAGCTCTGAGGAGGGTGCCCTTCACGTCCCTGCACTGTCGAAGCCTTACCCGGGGCTTTGGAGCCTAGGCACTGTGGCCTCTTTCACTGACTTTCCAGGTATCACTTCCCAGCCCCTTGTGATTTTCAGCCAGATGCAGCCTTGCAGGGTCTCTTCCTTAGAGTCAAAAAAGGTAGCCCAAGGGACTGCTTATTCAGTCTTCCCTGGTGCAAAGAGGTGTTTGGCTGTGAAGACGCCAGAACAATGGCTCTGCTCCCAGGGCCTCAGTTTCCCAGTCAGAACAGACCTAGTCTCCAGAGCTCTCTGCTACAGAGCAGACATGGGGAAAAAGCTCTGTGGAGGGTGCCTTCACGTTCCAGGGCACTGTCGAAGCCTTACCCTGGGCTTTGGAGCCCTAGGCACTGTGGCCTCTTTCACTGACTTTCAGGTATCACTTCCCAGCCCCTTGTGATTTTCAGCCAGATGCAGCCTTGCAGGGTCTCTTCCTTAGAGTCAAAAAAGGTAGCCCAAGGGACTGCTTATTCAGTCTTCCCTGGTGCAAGAGGTGTTTTGGCTGTGAAGACGCCAGAACAATGGGCTCTGCTCCCAGGGCCTCAGTTTCCCAGTCAGAACAGACCTAGTCTCCAGAGCTCTCTGCTACAGAGCAGACATGGGGAAAAAGCTCTGAGGAGGGTTCCTTCACGTCCCAGCACTGTCGAAGCCCTACCTGGGCTTTGGAGCCTAGGCACTGTGGCCTCTTTCACTGACTTTCCAGGTATCACTTCCCAGCCCCTTGTGATTTTCAGCCAGATGCAGCCTTGCAGGGTCTCTTCCTTAGAGTCAAAAAAGGTAGCCCAAGGGACTGCTTATTCAGTCTTCCCTGGTGCAAGAGGTGTTGTTTGGCTGTGAAGACGCCAGAACAATGGCTCTGCTCCCAGGGCCTCAGTTTCCCAGTCAGAACAGACCTAGTCTCCAGAGCTCTCTGCTACAGAGCAGACATGGGGAAAAAGCTCTGAGGAGGGTTCCTTGAGGCTCCCCAGGGCACTGTCGAAGCCCTTACCCGGGCTTTGGAGCCTAGGCACTGTGGCCTCTTTCACTGACTTTCCAGGTATCACTTCCCCAGCCCCTTGTGATTTTCAGCCAGATGCAGCCTTGCAGGGTCTCTTCCTTAGAGTCAAAAAAAGGTAGCCCAAGGGACTGCTTATTCAGTCTTCCCTGGTGCAAGAGGTGTTTTGGCTGTGAAGACGCCAGAACAATGGCTCTGCTCCCAGGGCCTCAGTTTTCCCAGTCAGAACAGACCTAGTCTCCAGAGCTCTCTCTGCTACAGAGCAGACATGGGGAAAAAGCGCTGTGGAGGGTTCCTTCACGTCCCAGGGCACTGTCGAAGCCTTACCTGGGCTTTGGGGCTAGGCACTGTGGCCTCTTTCACTGACTTTCCAGGGTATCACTTTCCCAGCCCCTTGTGATTTTCAGCCAGATGCAGCCTTGCAGGGTCTCTTCCTTAGAGTCAAAAAAGGGTAGCCCAAGGGACTGCTTATTCAGTCTTCCCTGGTGCAAGAGGTGTTTGGCTGTGAAGACGCCAGAACAATGGCTCTGCTCCCAGGGGGCTCAGTTTCCCAGTCAGAACAGACCTAGTCTCCAGAGCTCTCTGCTACAGAGCAGACATGGGGAAAAAGCTCTGTGGAGGGTGCCTTCACGTTCCAGGGCACTGTCGAAGCCTTACCTGGGCTTTGGAGCCTAGGCACTGTGGCCTCTTTCACTGACTTTCCAGGTATCACTTCCCAGCCCCTTGTTGTGATTTTCAGCCAGATGCAGCCTTGCAGGGTCTCTTCTTAGAGTCAAAAAAGGTAGCCCAAGGGACTGCTTATTCAGTCTTCCCCTGGTGCAAGAGGTGTTTGGGCTGTGAAGACGCCCAGAACAATGGCTCTGCTCCCAGGGCCTCAGTTTCCCAGTCAGAACAGACCTAGTCTCCAGAGCTCTCTGCTACAGAGAGCAGACATGGGGAAAAAAGCTCTGTGGAGGGTGCCTTCACGTTCCAGGGCACTGTCGAAGCCTTACCCTGGGCTTTGGGGCCCTAGGCACTGTGGCCTCTTTCACTCACTGACTTTCCAGGTATCACTTCCCAGCCCCTTGTGATTTTCAGCCAGATGCAGCCTTGCAGGGTCTCTTCCTTAGAGTCAAAAAAGGTAGCCCAAGGGACTGCTTATTCAGTCTTCCCTGGTGCAAGAGGTGTTTGGCTGTGAAGACGCCAGAACAATGGCTCTACTCCCAGGGCCTCAGTTTTCCAGTCAGAACAGACCTAGTCTCCAGAGCTCTCTGCTACAGAGCAGACATGGGGGAAAAAGCGCTGAGGAGGAGGGTTCCTTGAGGCTCCCTGGGCTTGTCGAAGCCTACCCTGGTGCTGGGCCTAGGCACTGTGGCCTCTTTCACTGACTTTCCAGGTATCACTTTCCCAGCCCCTTGTGATTTTCAGCCAGATGCAGCCTTGCAGGGTCTCTTCCTTAGAGTCAAAAAAAGGTAGCCCAAGGGACTGCTTATTCAGTCTTCCCTGGTGCAAGAGGTGTTTGGGCTGTGAAGACGCCAGAACAATGGCTCTGCTCCCAGGGCCTCAGTTTCCCAGTCAGAACAGACCTAGTCTCCAGAGCTCTCTGCTACAGAGCAGACATGGGGAAAAAGCTCTGAGGAGGGTGCCTTCACGTTCCAGGGCACTGTGGAAGCCTTACCCCGGGCTTTGGAGCCTAGGCACTGTGGCCTCTTTCACTGACTTTCCAGGTATCACTTCCCCAGCCCCTTGTGATTTTCAGCCAGAGATGCAGCCTTGCAGGGTCTCTTCCTTAGAGTCAAAAAAGGTAGCCCAAGGGACTGCTTATTCAGTCTCTTCCCTGTGGTGCAAGAGGTGTTTTTGGCTGTGAAGACGCCAGAACAATGGCTCTGCTCCCAGGGCCTCAGTTTCCCAGTCAGAACAGACCTAGTCTCCAGAGCTCTCTGCTACAGAGCAGACATGGGGAAAAAGCGCTGTGGAGGGTGCCTTCACGTTCCAGGGCACTGTCGAAGCCTTACCTGGGCTTTGGAGCCTAGGCACTGTGGCCTCTTTCACTGACTTTCCAGGTATCACTTCCCAGCCCCTTGTGATTTTCAGCCAGATGCAGCCTTGCAGGGTCTCTTCCTTAGAGTCAAAAAAGGTAGCCCAAGGGACTGCTTATTCAGTCTTTCCCTGGTGCAAGAGGTTTGTTTGGCTGTGAAGACGCCAGAACAATGGCTCTGCTCTCCCAGGGCCTCAGTTTCCCAGTCAGAACAGACCTAGTCTCCAGAGCTCTCTGCTACAGAGCAGACATGGGGAAAAAGCTCTGAGGAGGGGTGCCTTCACGGCTCCAGGGCACTGTCGAAGCCTACCTGGGCTTTGGAGCCTAGGCACACTGTGGCCTCTTTCACTGACTTTCCAGGTATCACTTCCCAGCCCCTTGTGATTTTCAGCCAGATGCAGCCTTGCAGGGTCTCTTCCTTAGAGTCAAAAAAGGTAGCCCAAGGGACTGCTTATTCAGTCTTCCCTGGTGCAAGAGGTGTTTGGCTGTGAAGACGCCAGAACAATGGCTCTGCTCCCAGGGCCTCAGTTTCCCAGTCAGAACAGACCTAGTCTCCAGAGCTCTCTGCTACAGAGCAGACATGGGGAAAAAGCGCTGTGGGAGGGTTCCTTCAGGTTCCAGGGCACTGGGAAGCCTTACCTGGGCTTTGGGGCCTAGGCACTGTGGCCTCTTTCACTGACTTTCCAGGTATCACTTCCCAGCCCCTTGTGATTTTCAGCCAGATGCAGCCTTGCAGGGTCTCTTCCTTAGAGTCAAAAAAGGGTAGCCCAAGGGACTGCTTATTCAGTCTTCCCTGGTGCAAGAGGTGTTTGGCTGTGAAGACGCCAGAAACAATGGCTCTGCTCCCAGGGCCTCAGTTTCCCAGTCAGAACAGACCTAGTCTCCAGAGCTCTCTGCTACAGAGCAGACATGGGGAAAAAAAAGCGCTGTGGAGGGTGCCTTCACGTTCCCCCTGGGCCTTGTCGAAGCCTTACCTGGGCTTTGGAGCCTAGGCACTGTGGCCTCTTTCACTGACTTTCCAGGTATCACTTCCCAGCCCCTTGTGATTTTCAGCCAGATGCAGCCTTGCAGGGTCTCTTCCTTAGAGTCAAAAAAGGTAGCCCAAGGGACTGCTTATTCAGTCTTCCCTGGTGCAAGAGGTGTTTGGCTGTGAAGACGCCAGAAACAATGCTCTGCTCCCAGGGCCTCAGTTTCCCAGTCAGAAACAGACCTAGTCTCCAGAGCTCTCTGCTACAGAGCAGACATGGGGAAAAAGCTCTGTGTGGAGGGTTCCTTCACGCTCCCTGGCACTGTCGAAGCCTTACCTGGGCTGGGAGCCTAGGCACTGTGGCCTCTTTCACTGACTTTCCAGGTATCACTTCCCAGACCCTTGTGATTTTCAGCCAGATGCAGCCTTGCAGGGTCTCTTCCTCCTTAGAGTCAAAAAAGGTAGCCCCAAGGGACTGCTTATTCAGTCTTCCCTGGTGCA
>JAGTYA010001145.1:0-13601 GCA_024291935.2 Okapia johnstoni | reverse complement strand
CACTGACATTCCAGGTATCACTTCCCAGCCCCTTGTGATTTTCAGCCAGATGCAGCCTTGCAGGGTCTCTTCCTTAAACAGACCTAGTCTCCAAAGCTCTCTGCTACAGAGCAGACATGTGGAAAAAAAAGCGCTGTGGTGGGTGCCTTCACGTTCCAGGGCACTGTCGAAGCCTTACCTGGGCTTTGGAGCCTAGGCACTGTGGCCTCTTTCACTGAATTTCCAGGTATCACTTCCCAGCCCCTTGTGATTTTCAGCCAGATGCAGCCTTGCAGGGTCTCTTTCTTAGAGTCAAAAAAGGTAGTCCAAGGGACTGCTTATTCAGTCTTCCCTGGTGCAAGAGGTGTTTGGCTGTGAAGACGCCAGAACAATGGCTCTGCTCCCAGGGCCTCAGTTTCCCAGTCAGAACAGACCTAGTCTCCAGAGCTCTCTGCTACAGAGCAGACATGGGGAAATAGCTCTGAGGAGGGTTCCTTGAGTCTCCCTGCCGTGGGGAAGCCCTACCCGGGAGCTGGGGCCTAGGCACTGTGGCCTCTTTCACTGACTTTCCAGGTATCACTTCCCAGCCCCTTGTGATTTTCAGCCAGATGCAGCCTTGCAGGGTCTCTTCCTTAGAGTCAAAAAAGGTAGCCCAAGGGACTGCTTATTCAGTCTTCCCTGGTGCAAGAGGTGTTTGGCTGTGAAGACGCCAGAACAATGGCTCTGCTCCCAGGGCCTCAATTTCCCAGTCAGAACAGACCTAGTCTCCAGAGCTCTCTGCTACAGAGCAGACATGGGGAAATAGCTCTGAGGAGGGTTCCTTGAGGCTCCCTGCCTTGGGAAGCCCTACCCGGGTGCTGGGGCCTAGGCACTGTGGCCTCTTTCACTGACTTTCCAGGTGTCTCTTCCCAGCCCCTTGTGATTTTCAGCCAGATGCAGCCTTGCAGGGTCTCTTCGTTAGAGTCAAAAAAGGTAGCCCAAGGGACTGCTTATTCAGTCTTCCCTGGTGCAAGAGGTGTTTGGCTGTGAAGACGCCAGAACAATGGCTCTGCTCCCAGGGCCTCAGTTTCCCAGTCAGAACAGACCTAGTCTCCAGAGCTCTCTGCTACAGAGCAGACATGGGGAAAAAGCGCTGTGGAGGGTGCCTTCACGTTCCAGGGCACTGTCGAAGCCTTACCTGGGCTTTGGAGCCTAGGCACTGTGGCCTCTTTCACTGACTTTCCAGGTATCACTTCCCAGCCCCTTGTGATTTTCAGCCAGATGCAGCCTTGCAGGGTCTCTTCCTTAGAGTTAAAAAATGTAGCCCCAAGGAACTGCTTATTCAGTCTTCCCTGGTACAAGAGGTGTTTGGCTGTGAGGACGCCAGAACAATGGCTCTGCTCCCAGGGCCTCAGTTTCCCAGTCAAGAACAGACGTAGTTTCCAGAGCTCTCTGCTACAGAGCAGACATGGGGAAATAGCTCTGAGGAGGGTTTCTTGAGGCTTCCTTCTTTGGGGAAGCCCTACCCGGGTACTGGGGCCTAGGCACTGTGGCCTCTTTCACTGACTTTCCAGGTATCACTTCCCAGCCCCTTGTGATTTTCAGCCAGATGGAGCCTTGCAGGGTCTCTTCCTTAGAGTCAAAAAAAGGTAGCCCAAGGGACTGCTTATTCAGTCTTCCCTGGTGCAAGAGGTGTTTGGCTGTGAAGACGCCAGAACAATGGCTCTCCTCCCAGGGCCTCAGTTTCCCAGTCAGAACAGACCTAGTCTCCAGAGCTCTCTGCTACAGAGCAGACATGGGGAAATAGCTCTGAGGAGGGTTTCTTGAGGCTCCCTGTGTTGGGGAAGCCCTACCCGGGTGCTGGGGCCTAGGCACTGTGGCCTCTTTCAGTGACTTTCCAGGTGTCACTTCCCAGCACCTTGTGATTTTCAGCCAGATGCAGCCTTGCAGGGTCTCTTCGTTAGAGTCAAAAAAGGTAGCCCAAGGGACTGCTTATTCAGTCTTCCCTGGTGCAAGAGGTGTTTGGCTGTGAAGACGCCAGAACAATGGCTCTGCTTCCAGGGCCTCAGTTTCCCAGTCAGAACAGACCTAGTCTCCAGAGCTCTCTGCTACAGAGCAGACATGGGGAAAAAAAAAAGCGCTGTGGAGGGTGCCTTCACGTTCCAGGGCACTGTCGAAGCCTTACCTGGGCTTTGGAGCCTAGGCACTGTGGCCTCTTTCACTGACTTTCCAGGTATCACTTCCCAGCCCCTTGTGATTTTCAGCCAGATGCAGCCTTGCAGGGTCTATTCCTTAGAGTCAAAAAAGGTAGCCCAAGGAACTGCTTATTCAGTCTTCCCTGGTACAAGTGGTGTTTGGCTGTGAAGACGCCAGAACAATGGCTCTGCTCCCAGGGCCTCAGTTTCCCAGTCAGAACCGACCTAGTCTCCAGAGCTCTCTGATACAGAGCAGACATGGGGAAATAGCTCTGAGGAGGGTTTCTTGAAGCTTCCTTCTTTGGGGAAGCCCTACCCGGGTGCTGGGGCCTAGGCACTGTGGCCCCTTTCACTGACTTTCCAGGTATCACTTCCCAGCCCCTTGTGATTTTTTCAGCCAGATGGAGCCTTGCAGGGTCTCTTCCTTAGAGTCAAAAAAGGTAGCCCAAGGGACTGCTTATTCAGTCTTCCCTGGTGCAAGAGGTGTTTGGCTGTGAAGACGCCAGAACAATGGCTCTGCTCCCAGGGCCTCAGTTTCCCAGTCAGAACCCACCTAGTCTCCAGAGCTCTCTGCTACAGAGCAGACATGGGGAAATAGCTCTGAGGAGGGTGCCTTCACGTTCCAGGGCACTGTCGAAGCCTTACCTGGGCTTTGGAGCCTAGGCACTGTGGCCTCTTTCACTGACTTTCCAGGTATCACTTCACAGTCCCTTGTGATTTTCAGCCAGATGCAGCCTTGCAGGGTCTCTTCCTTAGAGTCAAAAAAGGTAGCCCAAGGGACTGCTTATTCAGTCTTCCCTGGTGCAAGAGGTGTTTGGCTGTGAAGACCCCAGAACAATGGCTCTGCTCCCAGGGCCTCAGTTTCCCAGTCAGAACAGACCTAGTCTCCAGAGCTCTCTGCTACAGAGCAGACATGGGGAAATAGCTCTGAGGAGGGTTCCTTGAGGCTCCCTGCCTTGGGGAAGCCCTACCCGGGTGCTGGGGCCTAGGCACTGTGGCTTCTTTCACTGACTTTCCAGGTATCACTTGCCAACCCCTTCTGATTTTCAGCCAGATGCAGCCTTGCAGGGTCTCTTCCTTAGAGTCAAAAAAGGTAGCCCAAGGGACTGCTTATTCAGTCTTCCCTGGTGCAAGAGGTGTTTGGCTGTGAAGACGCCAGAACAATGGCTCTGCTCCCAGGGCCTCAGTTTCCCAGTCAGAACAGACCTAGTCTCCAGAGCTCTCTGCTACAGAGCAGACATGGGGAAAAAGCGCTGTGGAGGGTGCCTTCACGTTCCCTGGCACTGTCGAAGCCTTACCTGGGCTTTGGAGCCTAGGCACTGTGGCCTCTTTCACTGACTTTCCAGGTATCACTTCCCAGCCCCTTGTGATTTTCAGCCAGATGCAGCCTTGCAGGGTCTCTTCCTTAGAGTCAAAAAAGGTAGCCCAAGGGACTGCTTATTCAGTCTTCCCTGGTGCAAGAGGTGTTTGGGCTGTGAAGACACCAGAACAATGGCTCTGCTCCCAGGGCCTCAGTTTCCCAGTCAGAACAGACCTAGTCTCCAGAGCTCTCTGCTACAGAGCAGACATGGGGGAAAAAGCGCTGTGGAGGGTGCCTTCACGTTCCAGGGCACTGTCAAAGCCTTACCTGGGCTTTGGAGCCTAGGCACTGTGGCCTCTTTCACTGACTTTCCAGGTATCACTTCCCAGCCCCTTGTGATTTTCAGCCAGATGCAGCCTTGCAGGGGGTCTCTTCCTTAGAGTCAAAAAAGGTAGCCCAAGGGACTGCTTATTCATTCTTCCCTGGTGCAAGAGGTGTTTGGCTGTGAAGACGCCAGAACAATGGCTCTGCTCCCAGGGCCTCAGTTTCCCAGTCAGAACAGACCTAGTCTCCAGAGCTCTCTGCTACAGAGCAGACATGGGGAAATAGCTCTGAGGAGGGTTCCTTGAGGCTCCCCGCCTTGGGGAAGCCCTACCCGGGTGCTTGGGACTAGGCACTGTGGCCTCTTTCACTGACTTTCCAGGTATCACTTCCCAGCCCCTTGTGATTTTCAGCCAGATGCAGCCTTGCAGGGTTTCTTCCTTAGAGTCAAAAAAGGTAGCCCAAGGGACTGCTTATTCAGTCTTCCCTGGTGCAAGAGGTGTTTGGCTGTGAAGACGCCAGAACAATGGCTCTGCTCCCAGGGCCTCAGTTTCCCAGTCAGAACAGACCTAGTCTCCAGAGCTCTCTGCTACAGAGCAGACATGGGGAAAAAGCGCTGTGGAGGGTGCCTTCACGTTCCAGGGCACTGTCGAAGCCTTACCTGGGCTTTGGAGCCTAGGCACTGTGGCCTCTTTCACTGACTTTCCAGGTATCACTTCCCAGCCCCTTGTGATTTTCAGCCAGATGCAGCCTTGCAGGGTCTCTTCCTTAGAGTCAAAAAAAGGTAGCCCAAGGGACTGCTTATTCAGTCTTCCCTGGTGCAAGAGGTGTTTGGCTGTGAAGACGCCAGAGAACAATGGCTCTGCTCCCAGGGCCTCAGTTTCCCAGTCAGAACAGACCTAGTCTCCAGAGCTCTCTGCTACAGAGCAGACATGGGGAAAAAGCGCTGTGGAGGGTGCCTTCACGTTCCAGGGCACTGTCAAAGCCTTACCTGGGCTTTGGAGCCTAGGCACTGTGGCCTCTTTCACTGACTTTCCAGGTATCACTTCCCAGCCCCTTGTGATTTTCAGCCAGATGCAGCCTTGCAGGTCTCTTCCTTAGAGTCAAAAAAGGTAGCCCAAGGGACTGCTTATTCAGTCTTCCCTGGTGCAAGAGGTGTTTGGCTGTGAAGACGCCAGAACAATGGCTCTGCTCCCAGGGCCTCAGTTTCCCAGTCAGAACAGACCTAGTCTCCAGAGCTCTCTGCTACAGAGCAGACATGGGGAAAAAAAAAGCGCTGTGGGAGGGTGCCTTCACGTTCCAGGGCACTGTCGAAGCCTTACCTGGGCTTTGGAGCCTAGGCACTGTGGCCTCTTTCACTGACTTTCCAGGTATCACTTCCCAGCCCCTTGTGATTTTCAGCCAGATGCAGCCTTGCAGGGTCTCTTCCTTAGAGTCAAAAAAGGTAGCCCAAGGGACTGCTTATTCAGTCTTCCCTGGTGCAAGAGGTGTTTGGCTGTGAAGACGCCAGAACAATGGCTCTGCTCCCAGGGCCTCAGTTTCCCAGTCAGAACAGACCTAGTCTCCAGAGCTCTCTGCTACAGAGCAGAGCAGACATGGGGAAAAAGCTCTGAGGAGGGTTCCTTGAGGCTCCCTGCCTTGGGGAAGCCCTACCCGGGTGCTGGGGCCTAGGCACTGTGGCCTCTTTCACTGACTTTCCAGGTATCACTTCCCAGCCCCTTGTGATTTTCAGCCAGATGCAGCCTTGCAGGGTCTCTTCCTTAGAGTCAAAAAAGGTAGCCCAAGGGACTGCTTATTCAGTCTTCCCTGGTGCAAGAGGTGTTTGGCTGTGAAGACGCCAGAACAATGGCTCTGCTCCCAGGGCCTCAGTTTCCCAGTCAGAACAGACCTAGTCTCCAGAGCTCTCTGCTACAGAGCAGACATGGGGAAAAAGCGCTGTGGAGGGTTCCTTGAGGCTCCCCGCCTTGGGGAAGCCCTGTCCGGGCCTGCCTGGGCTTTGGAGCCTAGGCACTGTGGCCTCTTTCACTGACTTTCCAGGTATCACTTCCCAGCCCCTTGTGATTTTCAGCCAGATGCAGCCTTGCAGGGTCTTCTTCCTTAGAGTCAAAAAAGGTAGCCCAAGGGACTGCTTATTCAGTCTTCCCTGGTGCAAGAGGTGTTTGGCTGTGAAGACGCCAGAACAATGGCTCTGCTCCCAGGGCCTCAGTTTCCCAGTCAGAACAGACCTAGTCTCCAGAGCTCTCTGCTACAGAGCAGACATGGGGAAAAAGCGCTGTGGAGGGTGCCTTCACGTTCCAGGGCACTGTCGAAGCCTTACCTGGGCTTTGGAGCCTAGGCACTGTGGCCTCTTTCACTGACTTTCCAGGTATCACTTCCCAGCCCCTTGTGATTTTCAGCCAGATGCAGCCTTGCAGGGTCTCTTCCTTAGAGTCAAAAAAGGTAGCCCAAGGGACTGCTTATTCAGTCTTCCCTGGTGCAAGAGGTGTTTGGCTGTGAAGACGCCAGAACAATGGCTCTGCTCCCAGGGCCCCAGGCCTCAGTTTCCCAGTCAGAACAGACCTAGTCTCCAGAGCTCTCTGCTACAGAGCAGACATGGGGAAAAAGCTCTGAGGAGGGTTCCTTGAGGCTCCCTGCCTTGGGGAAGCCCTACCCGGGTGCTGGGGCCTAGGCACTGTGGCCTCTTTCACTGACTTTCCAGGTATCACTTCCCAGCCCCTTGTGATTTTCAGCCAGATGCAGCCTTGCAGGGTCTCTT
This sequence comes from Okapia johnstoni, assembly GCA_024291935.2. Classification (NCBI taxonomy): domain Eukaryota; kingdom Metazoa; phylum Chordata; class Mammalia; order Artiodactyla; family Giraffidae; genus Okapia; species Okapia johnstoni. Next base: position 7,072 of record JAGTYA010001145.1, on the reverse strand, counting down.
CCTTAGAGTCAAAAAAGGTAGCCCAAGGGACTGCTTATTCAGTCTTCCCTGGTGCAAGAGGTGTTTGGCTGTGAAGACGCCAGAACAAATGGCTCTGCTCCCAGGGCCTCAGTTTCCCAGTCAGAACAGACCTAGTCTCCAGAGCTCTCTGCTACAGAGCAGACATGGGGAAAAAGCGCTGTGGAGGGTGCCTTCACGTTCCAGGGCACTGTCGAAGCCTTACCTGGGATTTCGAGCCTAGGCACTGTGGCCTCTTTCACTGACTTTCCAGGTATCACTTCCGAGCCCCTTGTGATTTTCAGCCAGATGCAGCCTTGCAGGGTCTCTTCCTTAGAGTCAAAAAAGGTAGCCCAAGGGACTGCTTATTCAGTCTTCCCTGGTGCAAGAGGTGTTTGGCTGTGAAGACGCCAGAACAATGGCTCTGCTCCCAGGGCCTCAGTTTCCCAGTCAGAACAGACCTAGTCTCCAGAGCTCTCTGCTACAGAGCAGACATGGGGAAATAGCTCTGAGGAGGGTTCCTTGAGGCTCCCTGCCTTGGGGAAGCCCTACCCGGGGGCTGGGGCCTAGGCACTGTGGCCTCTTTCACTGACTTTCCAGGTATCACTTCCCAGCCCCTTGTGATTTTCAGCCAGATGCAGCCTTGCAGGATCTCTTCCTTAGAGTCAAAAAAGGTAGCCCAAGGGACTGCTTATTCAGTCTTTCCTGGAGCAAGAGGCGATTGGCTCTGAAGACGACAGAACAATGACTCTGCTCCCAGGGCCTCAGTTTCCCAGTCAGAACAGACCTAGTCTCCAAAGCTCTCTGCTACAGAGCAGACATGTGGAAAAAGCGCTGTGGTGGGTGCCTTCACGTTCCAGGGCACTGTCGAAGCCTTACCTGGGCTTTGGAGCCTAGGCACTGTGGCCTCTTTCACTGAATTTCCAGGTATCACTTCCCAGCCCCTTGTGATTTTCAGCCAGATGCAGCCTTGCAGGGTCTCTTTCTTAGAGTCAAAAAAGGTAGTCCAAGGGACTGCTTATTCAGTCTTCCCTGGTGCAAGAGGTGTTTGGCTGTGAAGACGCCAGAACAATGGCTCTGCTCCCAGGGCCTCAGTTTCCAGTCAGAACAGACCTAGTCTACAGAGCTGTCTGCTACAGAGCAGACATGGGGAAATAGCTCTGAGGAGGGTTCCTTGAGTCTCCCTGCCGTGGGGAAGCCCTACCCGGGAGCTGGGGCCTAGGCACTGTGGCCTCTTTCACTGACTTTCCAGGTATCACTTCCCAGCCCCTTGTGATTTTCAGCCAGATGCAGCCTTGCAGGGTCTCTTCCTTAGAGTCAAAAAAGGTAGCCCAAGGGACTGCTTATTCAGTCTTCCCTGGTGCAAGAGGTGTTTGGCTGTGAAGACGCCAGAACAATGGCTCTGCTCCCAGGGCCTCAATTTCCCAGTCAGAACAGACCTAGTCTCCAGAGCTCTCTGCTACAGAGCAGACATGGGGAAATAGCTCTGAGGAGGGTTCCTTGAGGCTCCCTGCCTTGGGGAAGCCCTACCCGGGTGCTGGGGCCTAGGCACTGTGGCCTCTTTCACTGACTTTCCAGGTGTCTCTTCCCAGCCCCTTGTGATTTTCAGCCAGATGCAGCCTTGCAGGGTCTCTTCGTTAGAGTCAAAAAAGGTAGCCCAAGGGACTGCTTATTCAGTCTTCCCTGGTGCAAGAGATGTTTGGCTGTGAAGACGCCAGAACAATGGCTCTGCTCCCAGGGCCTCAGTTTCCCAGTCAGAACAGACCTAGTCTCCAGAGCTCTCTGCTACAGAGCAGACATGGGGAAAAAAGCGCTGTGGAGGGTGCCTTCACGTTCCAGGGCACTGTCGAAGCCTTACCTGGGCTTTGGAGCCTAGGCACTGTGGCCTCTTTCACTGACTTTCCAGGTATCACTTCCCAGCCCCTTGTGATTTTCAGCCAGATGCAGCCTTGCAGGGTCTCTTCCTTAGAGTTAAAAAAATAGCCCAAGGAACTGCTTATTCAGTCTTCCCTGGTGGTAGAGGTGTTTGGCTGTGAGGACGCCAGAACAATGGCTCTGCTCCCAGGGCCTCAGTTTCCCAGTCAGAACAGACGTAGTTTCCAGAGCTCTCTGCTACAGAGCAGACATGGGGAAAAAGCTCTGAGGAGGGTTTCTTGAGGCTTCCTTCTTTGGGGAAGCCCTACCCGGGTACTGGGGCCTAGGCACTGTGGCCTCTTTCACTGACTTTCCAGGTATCACTTCCCAGCCCCTTGTGATTTTCAGCCAGATGGAGCCTTGCAGGGTCTCTTCCTTAGAGTCAAAAAAAAAGGTAGCCCAAGGGACTGCTTATTCAGTCTTCCCTGGTGCAAGAGGTGTTTGGCTGTGAAGACGCCAGAACAATGGCTCTGCTCCCAGGGCCTCAGTTTCCCAGTCAGAACAGACCTAGTCTCCAGAGCTCTCTGCTACAGAGCAGACATGGGGAAATAGCTCTGAGGAGGGTTTCTTGAGGCTCCCTGTGTTGGGGAAGCCCTACCCGGGTGCTGGGGCCTAGGCACTGTGGCCTCTTTCACTGACTTTCCAGGTGTCACTTCCCAGCACCTTGTGATTTTCAGCCAGATGCAGCCTTGCAGGGTCTCTTCGTTAGAGTCAAAAAAGGTAGCCCAAGGGACTGCTTATTCAGTCTTCCCTGGTGCAAGAGGTGTTTGGCTGTGAAGACGCCAGAACAATGGCTCTGCTTCCAGGGCCTCAGTTTCCCAGTCAGAACAGACCTAGTCTCCAGAGCTCTCTGCTACAGAGCAGACATGGGGAAAAAAAGCGCTGCTGTGGAGGGTGCCTTCACGTTCCAGGGCACTGTCGAAGCCTTACCTGGGCTTTGGAGCCTAGGCACTGTGGCCTCTTTCACTGACTTTCCAGGTATCACTTCCCAGCCCCTTGTGATTTTCAGCCAGATGCAGCCTTGCAGGGTCTATTCCTTAGAGTCAAAAAAGGTAGCCCAAGGAACTGCTTATTCAGTCTTCCCTGGTACAAGTGGTGTTTGGCTGTGAAGACGCCAGAACAATGGCTCTGCTCCCAGGGCCTCAGTTTCCCAGTCAGAACCGACCTAGTCTCCAGAGCTCTCTGATACAGAGCAGACATGGGGAAATAGCTCTGAGGAGGGTTTCTTGAAGCTTCCTTCTTTGGGGAAGCCCTACCCGGGTGCTGGGGGCCTAGGCACTGTGGCCCCTTTCACTGACTTTCCAGGTATCACTTCCCAGCCCCTTGTGATTTTCAGCCAGATGGAGCCTTGCAGGGTCTCTTCCTTAGAGTCAAAAAAGGTAGCCCAAGGGACTGCTTATTCAGTCTTCCCTGGTGCAAGAGGTGTTTGGCTGTGAAGACGCCAGAACAATGGCTCTGCTCCCAGGGCCTCAGTTTCCCAGTCAGAACCCACCTAGTCTCCAGAGCTCTCTGCTACAGAGCAGACATGGGGAAATAGCTCTGAGGAGGGTGCCTTCACGTTCCAGGGCACTGTCGAAGCCTTACCTGGGCTTTGGAGCCTAGGCACTGTGGCCTCTTTCACTGACTTTCCAGGTATCACTTCACAGTCCCTTGTGATTTTCAGCCAGATGCAGCCTTGCAGGGTCTCTTCCTTAGAGTCAAAAAAAGGTAGCCCAAGGGACTGCTTATTCAGTCTTCCCTGGTGCAAGAGGTGTTTGGCTGTGAAGACCCCAGAACAATGGCTCTGCTCCCAGGGCCTCAGTTTCCCAGTCAGAACAGACCTAGTCTCCAGAGCTCTCTGCTACAGAGCAGACATGGGGAAATAGCTCTGAGGAGGGTTCCTTGAGGCTCCCTGCCTTGGGGAAGCCCTACCCGGGTGCTGGGGCCTAGGCACTGTGGCTTCTTTCACTGACTTTCCAGGTATCACTTCCCAACCCCTTCTGATTTTCAGCCAGATGCAGCCTTCCAGGGTCTCTTCGTTAGAGTCAGAAAAGGTAGCCCAAGGGACTGCTTATTCAGTCTTCCCTGGTGCAAGAGGTGTTTGGCTGTGAAGACGCCAGAACAATGGCTCTGCACCCAGGGCCTCAATTTCCCAGTCAGAACAGACCTAGTCTCCAGAGCTTTCTGCTACAGAGCAGACATGGGGAAAAACCGCTGTGGAGGGTGCCTTCATGTTCCAGGGCACTGTCGAAGCCTTACCTGGGCTTTGGAGCCTAGGCACTGTGGCCTCTTTCACTGACTTTCCAGGTATCACTTCCCAGCCCCTTGTAATTCTCAGCCAGATGCAGCCTTGCAGGGTCTCTTCCTTAGAGTCAAAAAAGGTAGCCCAAGGGACTGCTTATTCAGTCTTCCCTGGTGCAAGAGGTGTTTGGCTGTGAAGACGCCAGAACAATGGCTCTGCTCCCAGGGCCTCAGTTTCCCAGTCAGAACAGACCTAGTTTCCAGAGCTCTCTGCTACAGAGCAGACATGGGGAAATAGCTCTGAGGAGGGTTCCTTGAGGCTCCCTGCCTTGGGGAAGCCGTACCCGGGTGCTGGGGCCTAGGCACTGTGGCCTCTTTCACTGACATTCCAGGTATCACTTCCCAGCCCCCCTGTGATTTTTCAGCCAGATGCAGCCTTGCAGGGTCTCTTCGTTAGAGTCAAAAAAAAAAAGGTAGCCCAAGGGACTGCTTATTCAGTCTTCCCTGGAGCAAGAGGTGTTTGGCTGTGAAGACGAGAGAACAATGGCTCTGCTTCCAGGGCCTCAGTTTCCGAGTCAGAACAGACCTAGTCTCCAGAGCTGTCTGCTACAGAGCAGACATGGGGAAAAAGCGCTGTGGAGGGTGCCTTCACGTTCCAGGGCACTGTCGAAGCCTTACCTGGGATTTCGAGCCTAGGCAATGTGGCCTCTTTCACTGACTTTCCAGGTATCACTTCCCAGCACCTTGTGATTTTCAGCCAGATGCAGCCTTGCAGGGTCTCTTCCTTAGAGTCAAAAAAGGTAGCCCAAGGGACTGCTTATTCAGTCTTCCCTGGTGCAAGAGGTGTTTGGCTGTGAAGACGCCAGAACAATGGCTCTGCTCCCAGGGCCTAAGTTTTCCCAGTCAGAACAGACCTAGTCTCCAGAGCTCTCTGCTACAGAGCAGACATGGGGAAATAGCTCTGAGGAGCGTTCCTTGAGGCTCCCTGCCTTGGGGAAGCCCTACCCGGGTGCTGGGGCCTAGGCACTGTGGCCTCTTTCACTGACTTTCCAGGTATCACTTCCCAGCCCCTTGTGATTTTCAGCCAGATGCAGCCTTGCAGGATCTATTCCTTAGAGTCAAAAAAGGTAGCCCAAGGGACTGCTAATTCAGTCTTCCCTGGAGCAAGAGACGTTTGGCTGTGAAGACGCCAGAACAATGACACTGCTCGCAGGGCCTCAGTTTCCCAGTCAGAACAGACCTAGTCTCCAGAGGTCTCTGCTACAGAGCAGACATGGGGAAAAAGCGGTGTGGAGGATGCCTTCACGTTCCAGGGCACTGTCGAAGCCTTACCTGGGCTTTGGAGCCTAGGCACTGTGGCCTCTTTCACTGACGTTCCAGGTATCACTTCCCAGCACCTTGTGATTTTCAGCCAGATGCAGCCTTGCAGGGTCTCTTCCTTAGAGTAAAAAAAGGTAGCCCAAGGGACTGCTTATTCAGTCTTCCCTGGTGCAAGAGGTGTTTGGCTGTGAAGACGCCAGAACAATGGCTCTGCTCTCAGGGCCTCAGTTTCCCAGTCAGAACAGACCTAGTCTCCAGAGCTCTCTGCTACAGAGCAGACATGGGGAGATAGCGCTGTGGAGGGTGCCCTTCACGTTGCAGGGCACTGTCGAAGCCTTACCTGGGCTTTGGAGCCTAGGCACTGTGGCCTCTTTCACTGACTTTCCAGGTATCACTTCCCAGCCCCTTGTGATTTTCAGCCAGATGCAGCCTTGCAGGGTCTCTTCCTTAGAGTCAAAAAAGGTAGCCCAAGTGACTGCTTATTCAGTCTTCCCTGGTGCAAGAGGTGTTTGGCTGTGAAGACGCCAGAACAATGGCTCGGCTCCCAGGGCCTCAGTTTCCCAGTCAGAACAGACCTAATCTCCAGAGCTCTCTGCTACAGTCCAGACATGGGGAAATAGCTCTGAGGAGGTTTCCTTGAGGCTCCCTGCCTTGGGGACGCCCTACCCGGGTGCTCGGGCCTAGGCACTGTGGCCTCTTTCACTGACTTTCCAGGTATCTCTTCCCAGCCCCTTGTGATTATCAGAAAGATGCAGCCTTGCAGGGTCTCTTCCTTAGAGTCAAAAAAGGTAGCCCAAGGGACTGCTTATTCAGTCTTCCGTGGTGCAAGAGTGTTTGGCTGTGAAGACGCCAGAACAATGGCTCTGCTCCCAGGGCCTCAGTTTCCCAGTCAGAACAGACCTAGTCTCCAGAGCTCTCTGCTACAGAGCAGACATGGGCAAAAAGCGCTGTGGAGGGTGCCTTCACGTTCCAGGGCACTGTCGAAGCCTTACCTGGGCTTTGGAGCCTAGGCACTGTGGCCTCTTTCACTGACTTTCCAGGTATCACTTCCCAGCCCCTTGTGATTACTAGCCTGATGCAGCCTTGCAGGGTCTCTTCCTTAGAGTCAAAAAAGGTAGCCCAAGGGACTGCTTATTCAGTCTTCCCTGGTGCAAGAGGTGTTTGGCTGTGAAGACGCCAGAACAATGGCTCTGCTCCCAGGGCCTCAGTTTCCCAGTCAGAACAGACCTAGTCTCCAGAGCTCTCTGATACAGAGCAAACATGGGGAAAAAGCTCTGAGGTGGGTTCCTTGAGGCTCCCTGCCTTGGGGAAGCCCTACCCGGGTGCTGCGGCCTAGGCACTGTGGCCTCTTTTACTGACTTTCCAGGTATCACTTCCCAGCCCCTTGTGATTTTCAGCCAGATGCAGCCTTGCAGGGTCTCTTCCTTAGAGTCAAAAAAGGTAGCCCAAGGGACTGCTTATTCAGTCTTCCCTGGTGCAAGAGGTGTTTGGCTGTGAAGACGCCAGAACAATGGCTCTGCTCCCAGGGCCTCAGTTTCCCAGTCAGAACAGACCTAGTCTCCAGAGGTCTCTGCTACAGAGCAGACATGGGGAAAAAGCGCTGTGGAGGATGCCTTCACGT
>JAGTYA010001144.1:0-13618 GCA_024291935.2 Okapia johnstoni | reverse complement strand
GGAGGCCACCCCACAGGTGCCAGTTATACCTGTCCCCTCCCCCCTCCGGGGACCCCCGAGGGTCCTAGCTCCATGCCTGACGCGGACCCAGGGCGCTGCAGCGCCTCCTGGCGAATCCCGAGGCTGCTCGGGTCCCTGTCCGCTCGAAAGGAGGCATGGCGACCCCGCTGGGCTAACGGAGGAGACGGCCGGGGTACCCGCCGCAACTCGAGAAATGCACAGCCCGCAAAGTCGAGAACACACCCCCCGTGACCCACGCCCCAACTAAGGTGAGGAAGGTATCTAGGAGGCGCACATTTTTTTTTTCCCTTGCGCACACGGGCGCACTGGAGAGAATCGCCCCGGCACCTTCTCCGGGTTCAGTACACGGGGGGCTTGACTCCTGGCGGGCGCTCCAGTGTCCCCCCGAGATCCCCGGGCCAACCTGCCAAGAAAGCGGGGCTTCCTCTGCCACACCGCGAGGGGCGTCCCCCAGGCCCCCCTCCTTGCGAGACGGGGCCCTTGGATCTGCAGCGACGCGAGAGCCGTCCTGCCTTCTCTCTGGCGCTGCAAACGGAGGCTGGACTCCCTCCAGGCGCCCCCAAGCAGGTTTCCTGGGATACCCTGTCCACAAGGCGACGGAACCTGAGTCTCCAGAGGTCCCTTCGCGAGGGTCCCCCCCCTCGCCTCGGCTCCTCCTCTCCAAAGGGGGGTCCATTCCCCTTCCTGAATGCCCATCCCGCACCCCCCAATTCCCTACATTCCCTCGCAGCGGGACTCTCGCCTCTCCTGAGGTTCGAGAAGAGGCCCCAAGGGGCCAGTTCCGGCCGCAAGACCAAAGGTCCCCGAGGAACCCCCATCGGCAAGCGAGTCCCAGTTCCCTGGACGTGAGGCGAGGGGAAGCCCAGCAGCCCCTGGCGATGTCAAAGGAGGCCTGGACTTCTCAGAGGCAACAAGAGAGGCTCCCCGAGGCGCCACGCCCCCGATTCAGAGAGGCCACCCCCGCTTCCCCCTGCGCCGCGCGGAAAAGCACGACCTTCGCCCCTGCATTCGAGGGGAAGCCCGATTGCCCTTGGCTGTGACCGGAGAGAAAGGCTGAGTCCCCTCGACTCCCTGGAGGCCACCCCACAGGTGCCAGTTATACCTGTCCCCTCCCCCCCTCCGGGGACCCCCGAGGGTCCTAGCTCCATGCCTGACGCGGACCCAGGGCGCTGCAGCGCCTCCTGGCGAATCCCGAGGCTGCTCGGGCCCCTGTCCGCTCGAAAGGAGGCATGGCGACCCCGCTGGGCTAACGGGGGAGACGGCCGGGGTACCCGCCGCAACTCGAGAATGCACCGCCGCAAGTCGAGAACACCCCCGTGAGGCCACGCCCATAGAGGGAGGAGGCGCTTTTCCCTTGCAGGGCATGGAGAGCATGCCCCGGCACCTGTTCCGGCTCCGAACGGGGCTTGACTCCTTGCGGGCGACTCCAGGTGTCCCCCGAGATCCCCGGGCCAACCTGCCAAGAAAGCGGGGCTTCCCGCCACACCGCGAGGGCGTCCCCCGGGCCCCCCTCCTTGCGAGACGGGGCCCTTGGGATCTGCAGCGACGCGAGAGCCGTCCTGCCTTCTCTCTGGCGCTGCAACGGAGGCTGGACTCCCTCTAGGCGCCCCCAGAGGTTCCCTGGGATACCCGTGTCCACAGGCGAGCGGAACCCTGAGTCTCCAGAGGCCGCTCGCGAGGGGCCCCCCGTCGCCGTCGGCCCCTCCTCTCGAAAGGGGGGTCCAATCCCCTTCCTGAATGCCATCGCAATCCCTACATTCCCTCGCACCTCCAGAGCGGGACTCTCGCCTCTCCTGAGGTTCGAGAAGAGGCCCCAAGGGGCCAGTTCCGGCCGCAAGACCAAAGGTCCCCGAGGAACCCCCATCGGCAAGCGAGTCCAGTTCCCTGGACGTGAGGCGAGGGGAAGCCCAGCAGCCCCTGGCGATGTCAAAGGAGGCCTGGACTTCTCAGAGGCAACAAGAGAGGCTCCCCGAGGCGCCACGCCCCCGATTCAGAGAGGCCACCCCCGCTTCCCCCTGCGCCGCGCGGAAAAGCACGACCTTCGCCCCTGCATTCGAGGGGAAGCCCGATTGCCCTTGGCTGTGACCGGAGAGAAAGGCTGAGTCCCCTCGACTCCCTGGAGGCCACCCCACAGGTGCCAGTTATACCTGTCCCCTCCCCCCCTCCGGGGACCCCGAGGGTCCTAGCTCCATGCCTGACGCGGACCCAGGGCGCTGCAGCGCCTCCTGGCGAATCCCGAGGCTGCTCGGGCCCCTGTCCGCTCGAAAGGAGGCATGGCGACCCCGCTGGGCTAACGGGGGAGACGGGCCGGGGTACCCGCCGCAACTCGAGAATGCACCGCCGCAAGTCGAGAACACCCCCGTGAGGCCACGCCCATAGAGGGAGGAGGCGCTTTTCCCTTGCAGGGCATGGAGAGCATGCCCCGGCACCTGTTCCGGCTCCGAACGGGGCTTGACTCCTTGCGGGCGACTCCAGGTGTCCCCCGAGATCCCCGGGCCAACCTGCCAAGAAAGCGGGGCTTCCCGCCACACCGCGAGGGCGTCCCCCGGGCCCCCTCCTTGCGAGACGGGGCCCTTGGGATCTGCAGCGACGCGAGAGCCGTCCTGCCTTCTCTCTGGCGCTGCAACGGAGGCTGGACTCCCTCTAGGCGCCCCCAGAGGTTCCCTGGGATACCCGTGTCCACAGGCGAGCGGAACCCTGAGTCTCCAGAGGCCGCTCGCGAGGGGCCCCCGTCGCCGTCGGCCCCTCCTCTCGAAAGGGGGGTCCAATCCCCTTCCTGAATGCCATCGCAATCCCTACATTCCCTCGCACCTCCAGAGCGGGACTCTCGCCTCTCCTGAGGTTCGAGAAGAGGCCCCAAGGGGCCAGTTCCGGCCGCAAGACCAAAGGTCCCCGAGGAACCCCCATCGGCAAGCGAGTCCAGTTCCCTGGACGTGAGGCGAGGGGAAGCCCAGCAGCCCCTGGCGATGTCAAAGGAGGCCTGGACTTCTCAGAGGCAACAAGAGAGGCTCCCCGAGGCGCCACGCCCCCGATTCAGAGAGGCCACCCCCGCTTCCCCCTGCGCCGCGCGGAAAAGCACGACCTTCGCCCCTGCATTCGAGGGGAAGCCCGATTGCCCTTGGCTGTGACCGGAGAGAAAGGCTGAGTCCCCTCGACTCCCTGGAGGCCACCCCACAGGTGCCAGTTATACCTGTCCCCTCCCCCCCTCCGGGGACCCCCGAGGGTCCTAGCTCCATGCCTGACGCGGACCCAGGGCGCTGCAGCGCCTCCTGGCGAATCCCGAGGCTGCTCGGGCCCCTGTCCGCTCGAAAGGAGGCATGGCGACCCCGCTGGGCTAACGGGGGAGACGGGCCGGGGTACCCGCCGCAACTCGAGAATGCACCGCCGCAAGTCGAGAACACCCCCGTGAGGCCACGCCCATAGAGGGAGGAGGCGCTTTTCCCTTGCAGGGCATGGAGAGCATGCCCCGGCACCTGTTCCGGCTCCGAACGGGGCTTGACTCCTTGCGGGCGACTCCAGGTGTCCCCCGAGATCCCCGGGCCAACCTGCCAAGAAAGCGGGGCTTCCCGCCACACCGCGAGGGCGTCCCCCGGGCCCCCCTCCTTGCGAGACGGGGCCCTTGGGATCTGCAGCGACGCGAGAGCCGTCCTGCCTTCTCTCTGGCGCTGCAACGGAGGCTGGACTCCCTCTAGGCGCCCCAGAGGTTCCCTGGGATACCCGTGTCCACAGGCGAGCGGAACCCTGAGTCTCCAGAGGCCGCTCGCGAGGGGCCCCCCGTCGCCGTCGGCCCCTCCTCTCGAAAGGGGGGTCCAATCCCCTTCCTGAATGCCATCGCAATCCCTACATTCCCTCGCACCTCCAGAGCGGGACTCTCGCCTCTCCTGAGGTTCGAGAAGAGGCCCCAAGGGGCCAGTTCCGGCCGCAAGACCAAAGGTCCCCGAGGAACCCCCATCGGCAAGCGAGTCCAGTTCCCTGGACGTGAGGCGAGGGGAAGCCCAGCAGCCCCTGGCGATGTCAAAGGAGGCCTGGACTTCTCAGAGGCAACAAGAGAGGCTCCCCGAGGCGCCACGCCCCCGATTCAGAGAGGCCACCCCCGCTTCCCCCTGCGCCGCGCGGAAAAGCACGACCTTCGCCCCTGCATTCGAGGGGAAGCCCGATTGCCCTTGGCTGTGACCGGAGAGAAAGGCTGAGTCCCCTCGACTCCCTGGAGGCCACCCCACAGGTGCCAGTTATACCTGTCCCCTCCCCCCCTCCGGGGACCCCCGAGGGTCCTAGCTCCATGCCTGACGCGGACCCAGGGCGCTGCAGCGCCTCCTGGCGAATCCGAGGCTGCTCGGGCCCCTGTCCGCTCGAAAGGAGGCATGGCGACCCCGCTGGGCTAACGGGGGAGACGGGCCGGGGTACCCGCCGCAACTCGAGAATGCACCGCCGCAAGTCGAGAACACCCCCGTGAGGCCACGCCCATAGAGGGAGGAGGCGCTTTTCCCTTGCAGGGCATGGAGAGCATGCCCCGGCACCTGTTCCGGCTCCGAACGGGGCTTGACTCCTTGCGGGCGACTCCAGGTGTCCCCCGAGATCCCCGGGCCAACCTGCCAAGAAAGCGGGGCTTCCCGCCACACCGCGAGGGCGTCCCCCGGGCCCCCTCCTTGCGAGACGGGGCCCTTGGGATCTGCAGCGACGCGAGAGCCGTCCTGCCTTCTCTCTGGCGCTGCAACGGAGGCTGGACTCCCTCTAGGCGCCCCCAGAGGTTCCCTGGGATACCCGTGTCCACAGGCGAGCGGAACCCTGAGTCTCCAGAGGCCGCTCGCGAGGGGCCCCCCGTCGCCGTCGGCCCCTCCTCTCGAAAGGGGGGTCCAATCCCCTTCCTGAATGCCATCGCAATCCCTACATTCCCTCGCACCTCCAGAGCGGGACTCTCGCCTCTCCTGAGGTTCGAGAAGAGGCCCCAAGGGGCCAGTTCCGGCCGCAAGACCAAAGGTCCCCGAGGAACCCCCATCGGCAAGCGAGTCCAGTTCCCTGGACGTGAGGCGAGGGGAAGCCCAGCAGCCCCTGGCGATGTCAAAGGAGGCCTGGACTTCTCAGAGGCAACAAGAGAGGCTCCCCGAGACGCCACGCCCCCGATTCAGAGAGGCCACCCCCGCTTCCCCCTGCGCCGCGCGGAAAAGCACGACCTTCGCCCCTGCATTCGAGGGGAAGCCCGATTGCCCTTGGCTGTGACCGGAGAGAAAGGCTGGTCCCCTCGACTCCCTGGAGGCCACCCCACAGGTGCCAGTTATACCTGTCCCTCCCCCCCTCCGGGGGGACCCCCGAGGGTCCTAGCTCCATGCCTGACGCGGACCCAGGGCGCTGCAGCGCCTCCTGGCGAATCCCGAGGCTGCTCGGGCCCCTGTCCGCTCGAAAGGAGGCATGGCGACCCCGCTGGGCTAACGGGGGAGACGGGCCGGGGTACCCGCCGCAACTCGAGAATGCACCGCCGCAAGTCGAGAACACCCCCGTGAGGCCACGCCCATAGAGGGAGGAGGCGCTTTTCCCTTGCAGGGCATGGAGAGCATGCCCCGGCACCTGTTCCGGCTCCGAACGGGGCTTGACTCCTTGCGGGCGACTCCAGGTGTCCCCCGAGATCCCCGGCCAACCTGCCAAGAAAGCGGGGCTTCCCGCCACACCGCGAGGGCGTCCCCCGGGCCCCCCTCCTTGCGAGACGGGGCCCTTGGGATCTGCAGCGACGCGAGAGCCGTCCTGCCTTTTCTCTGGCGCTGCAACGGAGGCTGGACTCCCTCTAGGCGCCCCCAGAGGTTCCCTGGGATACCCGTGTCCACAGGCGAGCGGAACCCTGAGTCTCCAGAGGCCGCTCGCGAGGGGGCCCCCCGTCGCCGTCGGCCCCTCCTCTCGAAAGGGGGGTCCAATCCCCTTCCTGAATGCCATCGCAATCCCTACATTCCCTCGCACCTCCAGAGCGGGACTCTCGCCTCTCCTGAGGTTCGAGAAGAGGCCCCAAGGGGCCAGTTCCGGCCGCAAGACCAAAGGTCCCCGAGGAACCCCCATCGGCAAGCGAGTCCAGTTCCCTGGACGTGAGGCGAGGGGAAGCCCAGCAGCCCCTGGCGATGTCAAAGGAGGCCTGGACTTCTCAGAGGCAACAAGAGAGGCTCCCCGAGGCGCCACGCCCCCGATTCAGAGAGGCCACCCCCGCTTCCCCCCCTGCGCCGCGCGGAAAAGCACGACCTTCGCCCCTGCATTCGAGGGGAAGCCCGATTGCCCTTGGCTGTGACCGGAGAGAAAAGGCTGAGTCCCCTCGACTCCCTGGAGGCCACCCCACAGGTGCCAGTTATACCTGTCCCCTCCCCCCCTCCGGGGACCCCCGAGGGTCCTAGCTCCATGCCTGACGCGGACCCAGGGCGCTGCAGCGCCTCCTGGCGAATCCCGAGGCTGCTCGGGCCCCTGTCCGCTCGAAAGGAGGCATGGCGACCCCGCTGGGCTAACGGGGGAGACGGGCCGGGGTACCCGCCGCAACTCGAGAATGCACCGCCGCAAGTCGAGAACACCCCCGTGAGGCCACGCCCATAGAGGGAGGAGGCGCTTTTCCCTTGCAGGGCATGGAGAGCATGCCCCGGGCACCTGTTCCGGCTCCGAACGGGGCTTGACTCCTTGCGGGCGACTCCAGGTGTCCCCCGAGATCCCCGGGCCAACCTGCCAAGAAAGCGGGGCTTCCCGCCACACCGCGAGGGCGTCCCCCGGGCCCCCTCCTTGCGAGACGGGGCCCTTGGGATCTGCAGCGACGCGAGAGCCGTCCTGCCTTCTCTCTGGCGCTGCAACGGAGGCTGGACTCCCTCTAGGCGCCCCCAGAGGTTCCCTGGGATACCCGTGTCCACAGGCGAGCGGAACCCTGAGTCTCCAGAGGCCGCTCGCGAGGGGCCCCCCGTCGCCGTCGGCCCCTCCTCTCGAAAGGGGGGTCAATCCCCTTCCTGAATGCCATCGCAATCCCTACATTCCCTCGCACCTCCAGAGCGGGACTCTCGCCTCTCCTGAGGTTCGAGAAGAGGCCCCAAGGGGCCAGTTCCGGCCGCAAGACCAAAGGTCCCCGAGGAACCCCCATCGGCAAGCGAGTCCAGTTCCCTGGACGTGAGGCGAGGGGAAGCCCAGCAGCCCCTGGCGATGTCAAAGGAGGCCTGGACTTCTCAGAGGCAACAAGAGAGGCTCCCCGAGGCGCCACGCCCCCGATTCAGAGAGGCCACCCCCGCTTCCCCTGCGCCGCGCGGAAAAGCACGACCTTCGCCCCTGCATTCGAGGGGAAGCCCGATTGCCCTTGGCTGTGACCGGAGAGAAAGGCTGAGTCCCCTCGACTCCCTGGAGGCCACCCCACAGGTGCCAGTTATACCTGTCCCCTCCCCCCTCCGGGGACCCCCGAGGGTCCTAGCTCCATGCCTGACGCGGACCCAGGGCGCTGCAGCGCCTCCTGGCGAATCCCGAGGCTGCTCGGGCCCCTGTCCGCTCGAAAGGAGGCATGGCGACCCCGCTGGGCTAACGGGGGAGACGGGCCGGGGTACCCGCCGCAACTCGAGAATGCACCGCCGCAAGTCGAGAACACCCCCGTGAGGCCACGCCCATAGAGGGAGGAGGCGCTTTTCCCTTGCAGGGCATGGAGAGCATGCCCCGGCACCTGTTCCGGCTCCGAACGGCGCTTGACTCCTTGCGGGCGACTCCAGGTGTCCCCCGAGATCCCCGGGCCAACCTGCCAAGAAAGCGGGGCTTCCCGCCACACCGCGAGGGCGTCCCCCGGGCCCCCCTCCTTGCGAGACGGGGCCCTTGGGATCTGCAGCGACGCGAGAGCCGTCCTGCCTTCTCTCTGGCGCTGCAACGGAGGCTGGACTCCCTCTAGGCGCCCCCAGAGGTTCCCTGGGATACCCGTGTCCACAGGCGAGCGGAACCCTGAGTCTCCAGAGGCCGCTCGCGAGGGGCCCCCCGTCGCCGTCGGCCCCTCCTCTCGAAAGGGGGGTCCAATCCCCTTCCTGAATGCCATCGCAATCCCTACATTCCCTCGCACCTCCAGAGCGGGACTCTCGCCTCTCCTGAGGTTCGAGAAGAGGCCCCAAGGGGGCCAGTTCCGGCCGCAAGACCAAAGGTCCCCGAGGAACCCCCATCGGCAAGCGAGTCCAGTTCCCTGGACGTGAGGCGAGGGGAAGCCCAGCAGCCCCTGGCGATGTCAAAGGAGGCCTGGACTTCTCAGAGGCAACAAGAGAGGCTCCCCGAGGCGCCACGCCCCCGATTCAGAGAGGCCACCCCCGCTTCCCCCTGCGCCGCGCGGAAAAGCACGACCTTCGCCCCTGCATTCGAGGGGAAGCCCGATTGCCCTTGGCTGTGACCGGAGAGAAAGGCTGAGTCCCCTCGACTCCCTGGAGGCCACCCCACAGGTGCCAGTTATACCTGTCCCCTCCCCCCCTCCGGGGACCCCCGAGGGTCCTAGCTCCATGCCTGACGCGGACCCAGGGCGCTGCAGCGCCTCCTGGCGAATCCCGAGGCTGCTCGGGCCCCTGTCCGCTCGAAAGGAGGCATGGCGACCCCGCTGGGCTAACGGGGGAGACGGGCCGGGGTACCCGCCGCAACTCGAGAATGCACCGCCGCAAGTCGAGAACACCCCCGTGAGGCCACGCCCATAGAGGGAGGAGGCGCTTTTCCCTTGCAGGGCATGGAGAGCATGCCCCGGCACCTGTTCCGGCTCCGAACGGGGCTTGACTCCTTGCGGGCGACTCCAGGTGTCCCCCGAGATCCCGGGCCAACCTGCCAAGAAAGCGGGGCTTCCCGCCACACCGCGAGGGCGTCCCCCCGGGCCCCCCTCCTTGCGAGACGGGGCCCTTGGGATCTGCAGCGACGCGAGAGCCGTCCTGCCTTCTCTCTGGCGCTGCAACGGAGGCTGGACTCCCTCTAGGCGCGCCCCCAGAGGTTCCCTGGGATACCCGTGTCCACAGGCGAGCGGAACCCTGAGTCTCCAGAGGCCGCTCGCGAGGGGCCCCCCGTCGCCGTCGGCCCCTCCTCTCGAAAGGGGGGTCCAATCCCCTTCCTGAATGCCATCGCAATCCCTACATTCCCTCGCACCTCCAGAGCGGGACTCTCGCCTCTCCTGAGGTTCGAGAAGAGGCCCCAAGGGGCCAGTTCCGGCCGCAAGACCAAAGGTCCCCGAGGAACCCCCATCGGCAAGCGAGTCCAGTTCCCTGGACGTGAGGCGAGGGGAAGCCCAGCAGCCCCTGGCGATGTCAAAGGAGGCCTGAATTTCTCAGAGGCAACAAGAGAGGCTCCCCGAGGCGCCACGCCCCCGATTCAGAGAGGCCACCCCCGCTTCCCCCTGCGCCGCGCGGAAAAGCACGACCTTCGCCCCTGCATTCGAGGGGAAGCCCGATTGCCCTTGGCTGTGACCGGAGAGAAAGGCTGAGTCCCCTCGACTCCCTGGAGGCCACCCCACAGGTGCCAGTTATACCTGTCCCCTCCCCCCTCCGGGGACCCCCGAGGGTCCTAGCTCCATGCCTGACGCGGACCCAGGGCGCTGCAGCGCCCTCCTGGCGAATCCCGAGGCTGCTCGGGCCCCTGTCCGCTCGAAAGGAGGCATGGCGACCCCGCTGGGCTAACGGGGGAGACGGGGCCGGGGTACCCGCCGCAACTCGAGAATGCACCGCCGCAAGTCGAGAACACCCCCGTGAGGCCACGCCCATAGAGGGAGGAGGCGCTTTTCCCTTGCAGGGCATGGAGAGCATGCCCCGGCACCTGTTCCGGCTCCGAACGGGGCTTGACTCCTTTGCGGGCGACTCCAGGTGTCCCCCGAGATCCCCGGCCAACCTGCCAAGAAAGCGGGGCTTCCCGCCACACCGCGAGGGCGTCCCCCGGGCCCCCCTCCTTGCGAGACGGGGCCCTTGGGATCTGCAGCGACGCGAGAGCCGTCCTGCCTTCTCTCTGGCGCTGCAACGGAGGCTGGACTCCCTCTAGGCGCCCCCAGAGGTTCCCTGGGATACCCGTGTCCACAGGCGAGCGGAACCCTGAGTCTCCAGAGGCCGCTCGCGAGGGGCCCCCCGTCGCCGTCGGCCCCTCCTCTCGAAAGGGGGGTCCAATCCCCTTCCTGAATGCCATCGCAATCCCTACATTCCCTCGCACCTCCAGAGCGGGACTCTCGCCTCTCCTGAGGTTCGAGAAGAGGCCCCAAGGGGCCAGTTCCGGCCGCAAGACCAAAGGTCCCCGAGGAACCCCCATCGGCAAGCGAGTCCAGTTCCCTGGACGTGAGGCGAGGGGAAGCCCAGCAGCCCCTGGCGATGTCAAAGGAGGCCTGGACTTCTCAGAGGCAACAAGAGAGGCTCCCCGAGGCGCCACGCCCCCGATTCAGAGAGGCCACCCCCGCTTCCCCCTGCGCCGCGCGGAAAAAAGCACGACCTTCGCCCCTGCATTCGAGGGGAAGCCCGATTGCCCTTGGCTGTGACCGGAGAGAAAGGCTGAGTCCCCTCGACTCCCTGGAGGCCACCCCACAGGTGCCAGTTATACCTGTCCCCTCCCCCCTCTCCGGGGACCCCCGAGGGTCCTAGCTCCATGCCTGACGCGGACCCAGGGCGCTGCAGCGCCTCCTGGCGAATCCCGAGGCTGCTCGGGCCCCTGTCCGCTCGAAAGGAGGCATGGCGACCCCGCTGGGCTAACGGGGGAGACGGGCCGGGGTACCCGCCGCAACTCGAGAATGCACCGCCGCAAGTCGAGAACACCCCCGTGAGGCCACGCCCATAGAGGGAGGAGGCGCTTTTCCCTTGCAGGGCATGGAGAGCATGCCCCGGCACCTGTTCCGGCTCCGAACGGGGGCTTGACTCCTTGCGGGCGACTCCAGGTGTCCCCCGAGATCCCGGGCCAACCTGCCAAGAAAGCGGGGCTTCCCGCCACACCGCGAGGGGGCGTCCCCCGGGCCCCCCTCCTTGCGAGACGGGGCCCTTGGGATCTGCAGCGACGCGAGAGCCGTCCTGCCTTCTCTCTGGCGCTGCAACGGAGGCTGGACTCCCTCTAGGCGCCCCCAGAGGTTCCCTGGGATACCCGTGTCCACAGGCGAGCGGAACCCTGAGTCTCCAGAGGCCGCTCGCGAGGGGCCCCCCCGTCGCCGTCGGCCCCTCCTCTCGAAAGGGGGGTCCAATCCCCTTCCTGAATGCCATCGCAATCCCTACATTCCGCACCTCCAGAGCGGGACTCTCGCCTCTCCTGAGGTTCGAGAAGAGGCCCCAAGGGGCCAGTTCCGGCCGCAAGACCAAAGGTCCCGAGGAACCCCCATCGGCAAGCGAGTCCAGTTCCCTGGACGTGAGGCGAGGGGAAGCCCAGCAGCCCCTGGCGATGTCAAAGGAGGCCTGGACTTCTCAGAGGCAACAAGAGAGGCTCCCCGAGGCGCCACGCCCCCGATTCAGAGAGGCCAACCCCGCTTCCCCCTGCGCCGCGCGGAAAAAAGCACGACCTTCGCCCCTGCATTCGAGGGGAAGCCCGATTGCCCTTGGCTGTGACCGGAGAGAAAGGCTGAGTCCCCTCGACTCCCTGGAGGCCACCCCACAGGTGCCAGTTATACCTGTCCCCTCCCCCCCTCCGGGGACCCCCGAGGGTCCCAGCTCCGTGCCTGACGCGGACCCAGGGCGCTGCGGCGCCTCCTGGCGAATCCCGAGGCTGCTCGGGCCCCTGTCCGCTCGAAAAGGAGGCATGGCGACCCCGCTGGGCTAACGGGGGAGACGGGCCGGGGTACCCGCCGCAACTCGAGAATGCACCGCCGCAAGTCGAGAACACCCCCCGTGAGGCCACGCCCATAGAGGGAGGAGGCGCTTTTTTCCCTTGCAGGGCATGGAGAGCATGCCCCGGGCACCTGTTCCGGCTCCGAACGGGGCTTGACTCCTTGCGGGCGACTCCAGGTGTCCCCCGAGATCCCCGGGCCAACCTGCCAAGAAAGCGGGGCTTCCCGCCACACCGCGAGGGCGTCCCCCGGGCCCCCCTCCTTGCGAGACGGGGCCCTTGGGATCTGCAGCGACTCGAGAGCCGTCCTGCCTTCTCTCTGGCGCTGCAACGGAGGCTGGACTCCCTCTAGGCGCCCCCAGAGGTTCCCTGGGATACCCGTGTCCACAGGCGAGCGGAACCCTGAGTCTCCAGAGGCCGCTCGCGAGGGGCCCCCCGTCGCCGTCGGCCCCTCCTCTCGAAAGGGGGGTCCAATCCCCTTCCTGAATGCCATCGCAATCCCTACATTCCCTCGCACCTCCAGAGCGGGACTCTCGCCTCTCCTGAGGTTCGAGAAGAGGCCCCAAGGGGCCAGTTCCGGCCGCAAAGACCAAAGGTCCCCGAGGAACCCCCATCGGCAAGCGAGTCCAGTTCCCTGGACGTGAGGCGAGGGGAAGCCCAGCAGCCCCTGGCGATGTCAAAGGAGGCCTGGACTTCTCAGAGGCAACAAGAGAGGCTCCCCGAGGCGCCACGCCCCCGATTCAGAGAGAGGCCACACCCCCGCTTCCCCCTGCGCCGCGCGGAAAAGCACGACCTTCGCCCCTGCATTCGAGGGGAAGCCCGATTGCCCTTGGCTGTGACCGGAGAGAAAGGCTGAGTCCCCTCGACTCCCTGGAGGCCACCCCACAGGTGCCAGTTATACCTGTCCCCCCTCCCCCCTCCGGGGACCCCCCGAGGGTCCTAGCTCCATGCCTGACGCGGACCCAGGGCGCTGCAGCGCCTCCTGGCGAATCCCGAGGCTGCTCGGGCCCCTGTCCGCTCGAAAGGAGGCATGGCGACCCCGCTGGGCTAACGGGGGAGACGGGCCGGGGTACCCGCCGCAACTCGAGAATGCACCGCCGCAAGTCGAGAACACCCCCGTGAGGCCACGCCCATAGAGGGAGGAGGCGCTTTTCCCTTGCAGGGCATGGAGAGCATGCCCGGCACCTGTTCCGGCTCCGAACGGGGCTTGACTCCTTGCGGGCGACTCCAGGTGTCCCCCGAGATCCCCGGGCCAACCTGCCAAGAAAGCGGGGCTTCCCGCCACACCGCGAGGGCGTCCCCCGGGCCCCCCTCCTTGCGAGACGGGGCCCTTGGGATCTGCAGCGACGCGAGAGCCGTCCTGCCTTCTCTCTGGCGCTGCAACGGAGGCTGGACTCCCTCTAGGCGCCCCAGAGGTTCCCTGGGATACCCCGTGTCCACAGGCGAGCGGAACCCTGAGTCTCCAGAGGCCCGCTCGCGAGGGTCCCCCCGTCGCCCGTCGGCCCCTCCTCTCGAAAGGGGGGTCCAATCCCCTTCCTGAATGCCATCGCAATCCCTACATTCCCTCGCACCTCCAGAGCGGGACTCTCGCCTCTCCTGAGGTTCGAGAAGAGGCCCCAAAGGGGCCAGTTCCGGGCCGCAAGACCAAAGGTCCCCGAGGAACCCCCATCGGCAAAGCGAGTTTTCCCCCCCCCCAGTTCCCTGGACGTGAGGCGAGGGGAACCCAGCAGCCCCTGGCGATTGTGTCAACGGTGGCCTGTTCGACTTCTCAGGAGGGAACCAGCGAGGCTACCCGAAGGCGCCACGCCCCCGGTTCAGAGAGGCCACCCCCGCTTCCCCCCTTGCGGCCGCGCTGAAAAAAAGCACGGACCTTCGGCCC
>JAGTYA010001143.1:0-13638 GCA_024291935.2 Okapia johnstoni | reverse complement strand
CTTCCCTGGTGCAAGATGTGTTTGTCTGTTAAGAAGGCACAACAATGGGTCTGCTCCCAGGGTCTCAGTTTCCCTGTCAGAACAGACCTAGAAAGTCTCCAGAGCGCTCTGCTATGGAGCACACGTGGGGCAATAGCTCTGAGGAGTGTTCCTTGAGGTTCCCCTGGCTTGGGGAAGCCCTACCCGGGCGGTGGGGCGTACGCACTGTGGCCTCTCTTCCATTGCCTTTCCAGGTGGTACTTTCCAGCCCCTTGTGATTTTCACCCAAAGACAACCTGGCAGGGTCTCTTTCTTACAGTCATAAAAAGGTAGCCCAAGGGAGTGCTTATTCAGGCTTCCCTGGTCCAAGAGGGTGTTTGACTGTTAAGAAGCCACAACAATGGGTCTGCTCCCAGGGCCTGAGTTTCCCAGTCAGAACATACCTAGTCTCCAGAGCTCTCTCTGCAGAGCACACATGGGTCAATAGCTATGCACACACGGGGCAATAGCTCTGAGGAGTGTTCCTTGAGGTTCCCTGGCTTGGGGAAGCCCTACCCGGGCTGTCGGGTCTAGGCACTGTGGCCTCTTCCACTGACTTTCCAGGTAGCACTTTCCAGCCCCTTGTGATTTTCAGCCAAAGGCAACCTGGCAGGGTCTCTTCCTTAGGGTCATAAAAGGTAGCCCAAAGGAGTGCTTATTCAGGCTTCCCTGGTGCAAGAGGTGTTTGGCTGTTAAGAAGCCACAACAATAGGTCTGCTCCCCAGGCCCTTAGTTTCCCAGTCAGAACAGACCTAGTCTCCAGAGCTCTCTGTTTTCGAGCACACACGCGGCAATGGCTCTGAGGAGTGTTCCTTGAGGTTCCCTGGCTTGGGGAATCCCTATCCGGGCGGTGGGGTCTCGGCACTGTCGCCTCATCCACTGACTTTCCAGGGAGCACTTTCAAGCCCCTTGTGATTTTCAGCCAAAGGCAGCCTGGCAGGGTCTCTTCCTTAGAGTCATAAAAGGTAGCCCAAGGGAGTGCTTATTCAGGCTTCCCCAGAGCTCTCTGTTACAGAGCACACATGGGTCAATAGCTATGCACACATGGGGCAATAGCTCTGAGGAGTGTTCCTTGAGGTTCCCTGGCTTGGGGAAGCCCTACCCGGGCTGTCGGGTCTAGGCACTGTGGCCTCTTCCACTGACTTTCCAGGTAGCACTTTCCAGCCCCTTGTGATTTTCAGCCAAAGGCAACCTGGCAGGGTCTCTTCCTTAGGGTCATAAAAGGTAGCCCAAAGGAATGCTTATTCAGGCTTCCCTGGTGCAAGAGGTGTTTGGCTGTTAAGAAGCCACAACAATAGGTCTGCTCCCAGGCCCTTAGTTTCCCAGTCAGAACAGACCTAGTCTCCAGAGCTCTCTGTTTTCGAGCACACATGCGGCAATGGCTCTGAGGAGTGTTCCTTGAGGTTCCCTGGCTTGGGGAAATCCTACCCGGGCGGTGGGGGGTCCTCGGCACTGTCGCCTCATCCGCTGAATTTCCAGGGAGCACTTTCAAGCCCCTTGTGATTTTCACCCAAAGGCAGCCTGGCAGGGTCTCTTCCTTAGAGTCATAAAAGGTAGCCCAAGGGAGTGCTTATTCAGGCTTCCTTGGTGCAAGAGGTTTTGTCTGTTAAGAAGCCACAGCAAGGGGTCTGCTCCGAGGGCCTCATTTTCCCAGTCAGAACAGACCTAGTAGTCGACCAGAGCTCTCTGCTACAGAGCAGACATGTGGAAAAAGCTCTGTGGAGTGTGCCTTACCGTTCCAGTTCACTTGACGAAGCCCTACCTGGGCTTTGGGGCCTAGGCACTATGGCCCTACAACTGAATTTCCAGGTAGCACTTCCCAGCCCCTTTTGATTTTCAGCCAAAAAGCAGCGTTTCAGGGTCTCTTCCATAGAGTCATAAAAGGTAGCCCAAGGGAGTGCTTATTCAAGCTTCCCTGGTGCAAGAGGTGTTTGTCTGTTAAGAAGCCACAACAATGGGTCTGCTGCCAGGGCCTCAGTTTCCCAGTCACAACAGCCCTAGTAATCTCCCAGAGCTCTCTGCTACAGAGCACACATGGGGCAATAGCTCTGAGGAGTGTTCCTTGAGATTCCCTGGCTTGGGGAAGCCCTACCCGGGCGGTGGGGCCTAGGCACTGTGGCCTCTTCCACTGACTTTCCAGGTAGCACTTTCCAGCCCCTTGTGATTTTCAGCCAAAGGCAGCCTGGCAGGGTCTCTTCCTTAGAGTCATAAAAGGTAGCCCAAGGGAGTGCTTATTCAAGCTTCCCTGGTGCAAAAGGTGTTTGTCTGTTAAGAAGCCACAACAATGGGTCTCTGCTCCCAGGGCCTCAGTTTCCCAGTCAGAACAGACCGAGTCTCCAGAGCTCTCTGCTACAGAGCACACATGGGGCAACAGCTTTGAGGAGTGTTCCTTGAGATTCCCCAGCTTGAGGAAGCCCTACCCGGGTGGTGGGGCCTAGGCACTGTGGGCTCTTCCACTGACTTTCCAGGTAGCACTTTCCAGCCCCTTGTGATTTTCAGCCAAAGACAACCTGGCAGAGTCTCTTCCTTAGAGTCATAAAAGGTAGCCCAAAGGAGTGCTTATTCAGGCTTCCCTGGTGCAAGAGGTGTTTGTCTGTTAAGAAGCCACAACAATGGGTCTGCTCCCAGGGCCTCAGTTTCCCAGTCAGAACAGCCCTAGTAGTCTCCAGAGCTCTCTGCTACAGAGCACACACGGGGCAATAGCTCTGAGGAGTGTTCCTTGAGGTTCCCCGGCTTGGGGAAGCCCTACCCGGGCGGGGGGGCCTAGGCACTGTGGCCTCTTCCACTGACTTTCCAGGTGGCACTTTCCAGGGCCTTGTGATTTTCCGCCAAAGGCAGTCTGACAGGGTCTCTTCCATAGAGTCATAGTAGGTAGCCCAAGGGAGTGCTTATTCAAGCTTCCCTGGTGCAAGAGGTGTTTGTCTGTTAAGAAGCCTCAACAATGGGTCTGCTGCCAGGGCCTCAGTTTCCCAGTCACAACAGCCCTAGTAATCTCCAGAGCTCTCTGCTACAGAGCACACATGGGGCAATAGCTCTGAGGAGTGTTCCTTGAGGTTCCCCGGCTTGGGGAAGCCCTACACAGGGGGTGGGTCCTAGGCATTGTGGCCTCTTCCACTGACTTTCCAGGTAGCACTTTCCAGCCCCTTGTGATTTTCAGCCAAAGGCAGCCTGGCAGGGTCTCTTCCTTAGAGTCATAAAAGGTAGCCCAAGGGAGTGCTTATTCAGGCTTCCCTGGTGCAAGAGGTGTTTGTCTGTTAAGAAGCCACAACAATGGGTCTGTTCCCAGGGCCTCAGTTTCCCAGTCAGAACAGACCTAGTAATCTCCAGAGCTCTCTGCTACAGAGCACACATGGGGCAATAGCTCTGAGGAGTGTTCCTTGAGGTTCCCCGGCTTGGGGAAGCCCTACCCGGGCGGTGGGGCCTAGGCACTGTGGCCTCTTCCACTGACTTTCCAGGTAGCACTTTCCAGCCCCTTGTGATTTTCAGCCAAAGGCAGCCTTCTTCCACTGACTTTCCAGGTGGCACTTTCCAGCCCCTTGTGATTTTCAGCCAAAGGCAGCCTGGCAGGGTCTCTTCCTTAGAGTCATAAAAGGTAGCCCAAGGGAGTGCTTATTCAGGCTTCCCTGGTGCAAGAGGTGTTTGGCTGTTAAGAAGCCACAACAATGGGTCTGCTCCCAGGGCCTGAGTTTCCCAGTCAGAACAGACCTAGTCTCCAGAACTCTCTGCTAAGAGAGCACACATGGGGCAATAACTTTAACGAGTGTTCCTGGAGGTTCCCCGGCTTGGGGAAGCCCTACCCGGGCAGTGGGGCATAGGCACTGTGGCCTCTTCAACTCACTTTCCAGGTAGCACTTTCCAGCCACTTCTGATTTTCAGCCAAAGGCAGCCTGGCAGGTTCTCTTCCCTAGAGTCTTAAAAGGTAGCCCAAGGGAGTGCTTATTCATGCTTCCCTGGTGCAACAGGTGTTCGTCTGTTAAGAAGCCACAACAATAGATCTGCTCCCAGGGCCTAAGTTGCCCAGTGAGAACAGACCTAGTCTCCAGAGCTCTCTGCTACAGAGCACACATGGGGCAATAGCTCTGAGGAGTGTTCCTTGAGGTTCCCTGGCTTGGGGAAGCCCTGCCCGGGCAGTGGGGCCTAGGCACTGTGGCCTCTTCCACTGACTTTCCAGGTAGCACTTTTCAGCCCCTTGTGATTTTCAGCCAAATGCAGCCTTGCAGGGTCTCTTCCTTAGAGTCATAAAAGGTAGCCCTAGGGAGTGCTTATCCAATCTTCCTTGGCAAAACAGGTGTTTGCTGCTAAGAAGTCACAACAATGGGTTTGCCTCCAGGCCTCAGGGTCCTAGTCAGACCAGGCCTAGTCTCCAGAGCTCTGTGCTACAGAGCACACATGGGGCATTAGCTCTGAGGAGGGTGCCTTGATGTTCTCGGGCTTGGGGGGCCCCTACCGGGGCAGTGGGGCCTAGGCAAAATGGCCCCTACCACTGACTTTCCAGCTAGCACTTTCCAGCCCCTTGTGATTTTCAACCAAAGGCAGCCAGGCAGGGTCCCTTCCTTCGAGTCATAAAACGTACCCCAAGGGAGTGCTTATTCAATCTTCCCTGGTACAAGAGGTGTTTGGCTGTTAAGACGCCACAACAATGGGTTTGCTTCCAGGCCTCAGTTTCCCAGTCAGACCAGGCCTAGTCCCCAGAGCTCTCGGCTACACAGCAGACATGTGGAAAAGGGATTGTGGAGGGTGCCTTCACGTTCTAGGGCACTGTCGAATCCTTACCTGGGCTTTGGGACCTAGTCACTATGGCCCCTACAACTGACTTTCCAGGTAGCACTTACAAGCCCCTTGTGATTTTCAGCCAAAGACAGCCTGGAAGGGTGTCTTCCTTAGAGTCATAAAAGGTAGCACAAGGGAGTGCTTACTCAATCTTCCCTGGTGCAAGAGGTGTTTGGCTGTTAAATGCCACAACAATGGTTTTGTCTCTAGGCCTCAGTTTCCCAGTCAGACTAGGCCTAGTCTCCAGATCTCTCTGTTACAGAGCAGACACATGGAAAAAGCGCTGTGGAGGGTGCCTTCACGATCCAGGGCACTGCCAAAGCCTTACCTGGGCTTTGGGTCCTAGGCACTATGGCCCCTACAAAAGACTTTCCAGGTAGCACTTCCCAGCCCCTTGTGATTTTCAGGCCCAAAGCAGCATTTCAGGGTCTCTTCCTTAGAGTCATAAAAAAGTAGGCCAAGGGAGTGCTTATTCAATCTTCCCAGGTGCAAGAGGTGTTTGGCTGTTAAGAAAACACAACAATGGGTTTGCCTCCAGGCCTCAGTTTCCCAGTCACAACAGGCTTAGTCTCCAGAGCTCTCTGCTACAGAGCAGACATGTGGAAAAAAGCGCTGTGGAGGGTACCTTCACGTTCCAGGACACTGTCGAAGCCTTACCTGGGCTTTGGGACCTAGGCACTATGGCCCCTACAAAAGACTTTCCAGGTAGCACTTCCCAGCCCCTTGAGACTTTCAGCCCCAAAGCAGCGTATCAGGGTCTCTTCCTTACAGTCATAAAAGGTAGCCCAAGGGAGTGCTTACTCAATCTTCCCTGGTGCAAGAGGTGTTTGTCTGTGAAGAAGCCACAAGAATGGGTCTGTTCCCAGGGCCTCAGTTTCCCAGTCAGAACAGGCCTAGCCTCAAGAGCTCTCTGCTACAGAGCACACATGGGGCAATAGCTCTGAGGAGTGTTCCTTGAGGTTCCCTGGCTTGGGGACGCCGTACCAGGGCCCTGGGGCCTAGGCACTGTGGCCTATTCCACTGACTTTCCAGGTAGAACTTTCCAGCCCCTTGTGACTTTCAACCAAAGGCAGCCAGGCAGGGTCTCTTCCTTAGAGTCATCCAAGGTAGCCCAAGGGAGTGCTTATTCAATCTTCCCTGGTGCAAGAGGTGTTTTTCTGTGAAGAAGCCACAAGAATGGGTCTGATCCCAGGGCCTCAGATTCCCAGTCAGAACAGACCTAGTCTCAAGAGCTCTCTGCTACAGAGCACACATGGGGCAATAGCTCTGAGGAGGAGTTCCCTTGAGGTTCCCTGCCTTGCGGAAGCCCTACACGGGCGCTGGGACGTAGGCACTGTGGCCTCTTCCACTGACTTTCCAGGTAGTACTTTCCAGCCCCTTTTGAATTTCAGCCAAAGGCATCCTGGCAGGGTCTCTTCCTTAGAGTCACAAAAGGTAGCCCAAGGTAGTGTTTATTCAAGCTTCCCTGGTGCAACAGGTGTTTGTCTCTTAAGAAGCCACAACAATGGGTTTGCTGCCAGGGCCTCAGTTTCCTAGTCACAACAGCCCTAGTAATCTCCAGAGCTCTCTGCTACAGAGCACACACGGGGCAATAGCTCTGAGGAGTGTTCCTTGAGGTTCCCTGGCTTGGGGAAGCCCTACCCGGGCGGTGGGGCCTACGCACTGTGGCCTCTTCCACTGACTTTCCAGGTAGCACTTTCCAGCCCCTTGTGATTTTCAGCCAAAGGCAGCCTGGCAGGGTCTGTTGCTTAGAGTCATAAAAGTTAGCCTAAGGGAGTGCTTATTCAGGCTTCCTTGGTGCAATAGGTGTTTGTCTGTTAAGAAGCCACAACAATGGGTCTGCTCCCAGGGCCTCAGTTTCCCAGTCAGAACATACCTAGTCTCCAGAGCTCACTGTTATCGAGCACACATCGGACAATAGCTCTGAGGAGGGTTCCTTGAGGTTCCCTGGCGTGGGGAAGCCCTACCCGGGTGGTAGGGCCTGGGCCCTGTGGCCTTTTCCTCTGAATTTTCACGTAGCACTTTCCAGTTCCTTGTGGTTTTCAGCCAAAGGCAGCCTGGCAGGTTGTCTTCCTTAGAGTCATAAAAGGTAGCTCAAGGGAGTGCTTATTCAGGCTTCCCTGGTGCAAGAGGTGTTTGTCTGTTAAGAAGCCGCAACAATGGGTTTTCTCCCAGGGCCTCAGTTTCCCAGTCAGAACAGACCTAGACTCCACGGCTCTCTGCTACAGAGCGCACAAGGGGCAATATCTCTGAGGAGTGTTCCTTGAGGTTCCCTGGCCTGGGGAAGCCATACCCGTGCGGTGGGGTCTAGGCACTGTGGCCTCTTCCACTGACTTTCCAGGTAGCACTTTCCATCCCCTTGTGATTTTCAACTAAAGGCAGCCTGGCGCGGTCTCTTCTGTAGAGTCATAAAAGGTAGCCCAAGGAAGTGCTTATTCAAGTTTCCCTGTTGCAAGAGCTTTTTTGTTAAGAAGCCACAACAATGGGTCAGTTCCCCAGGTAATCAGTTTCCCCGTCAGAACAGACCTAGTCTCCAGAGCTCTCTGCTACAGAGCACACATGGGGCAATAGCTCTGAGGAGTGTTCCTTGATGTTCCCTGGCTTGGGAAGCCCTACCCCTACCGGTGCGGGCCTAGGCACTGTGGCCTCTTCCACTGACTTTCCAGGTAGCACTTTCCAGCCACTTGTGATTTTCAGCCAAAGGCAGCCTGGCAGGGTCTCTTCCTTAGAGTCATAAAAGGTAGCCCAAGGGAGTGCTTATTCAAGCTTCCCTGGTGCAAGAGGTGTTTGTCTGTTAAGAAGCCACAGCAACGGGTCTGTTCCGAGGGCCTCAGTTTCCAATCAGAAAAGACCTAGTAGTCTCCAGAGCCCTCTGCTACAGAGCACACATGGGGCCATAGCTTTGAGGAGTGTTCCTTGAGCTTCCCTGGCTTGAGGAAGCCCTACCAGGGCGGTGGGGCCTAGGCACTGTGGCCTCTTCCACTGACTTTTCAGGTAGCACTTTCCAGCCCCTTGTGATTTTCAGCCAAAGGCAGCCTGGCAGGGTCTCTTCCTTAGAGTCATAAAAGGTAGCCCAAGGGAGTGCTTATTCAAAGCTTCCCTGGTGCAAGAGGTGTTTGTCTGTTAAGAAGCCACAGCAACGGGTCAATTCCGAGGTCCTCAGTTTCCAGTCAAAACAGACCTAGTAATCTCCAGAGCTCTCTGATACAGAGCACACATGGGGCAATAGCTCGCAGGAGTGGTCCTTGAGGTTCCCTGGCTTGGGGAAGCCCTACCCGGGCGGTGGGGCCTAGGCACTGTGGCCTCTTCCAATGACTTTTCAGGTAGCACTTTCCAGCCCCTTGTGATTTTCAGCCAAAGGCAGCCTGGCAGGGTCTCTTCCTTAGAGTCATAAAAGGTAGCCCAAGGGAGTGCTTATTCAAGCTTCCCTGGTGCAAGAGGTGTTTGTCTGTTAAGAAGCCACAACAAAGGGTCTGCTCCCAGGGCCTCAGTTTCCCAGTCAGAACAGACCTTGTCTCCATAGCTCTCTGATACAGAGCACACATGGGGCAATAGCTCTGAGGAGTGTTCCTTGAGGTTCCCTGGCTTGGGGAAGCCCTACCCGGGCGCGTGCGTCCTAGGCACTGTGGCCTCTTCCACTGACTTTCCACGTAGCACTTTCCATCCACTTGTGATTTTCAGCCAAAGGCAGCCTGGCAGGGTCTCTTCCTTAGAGTCATAAAAGGTAGCCCAAATGGAGTGCTTATCCAATCTTCCCTGGTGCAAACAGTTGTTTGCTGTTAAGAAGCACAACAATGGGTTTGCTTCCAGGCCTCAGTTTCCTAGTCAGAACAGACCTAGTCTCCAGAGCTCTCTGCTTCAGAGCACACATGGGGCAATAGCTCTTAGGAGTGTTCCTTCAGGTTCCCCGGCTTGGGGAAGCCCTACCCCGGCGGTGGGGCCTAGGCACTGTGGCCTCTTCCACTGACTTTCCAGGTAGCACTGTCCAGCCCCTTGTGATTTTCAGCCAAAGGCAGCCTTGCAGGGTCTCTTCCTTAGAATCATAAAAGGTAACCCAAGGGAGTGTTTATTCAAGCTTCCCTGGTGCAAGAGGTGTTTGTCTGTTAAGAAGGCACAACAATGGGTCTTATCCGAGGGTCTCAGTTTCCAGTCAGAACAGACATAGTAGTCCCCAGAGCTCTCTGCTTCGCAGCACACATGGGGCAATAGCTCTGAGGAGTGTTCCTTGATATTCCCTGGCTTGGGGAAGCTCTACCCGGGCGGTAGGGCCTAGGCACTTTGGCCTTTTCCTCTGACTTTCCAGGTAGCACTTTGCAGCCCCTTCTGATTTTCAGCCAAAGACAGCCTGGCAGGGTCTCTTTCTTACAGTCATAAGAGGTCACCCAGGGAGTGCTTATTCAGGCTTCCCTGGTACAAGAGGTTTTTTTCTGTTTAGAAGCCACAACACAATGGGTGCGCTCCCAGGACCTCAGTTTCCCCGTCAGAAGACAGACCTAGTCTCCAGAGAGCTCTCTGCTACAGAGCACACATGGGGCAATAGCTCTGCGGAGTGTTCCTTGAGGTTCCCTGGCTTGGGGAGGCCCCACCCGGGCGGTGCGGCCTAGGCACTGTGGCCTCTTCCACTGACTTTCCCCAGCCTAGGCACTGTGGCCTCTTCCACTGACTTTCCACGTAGCAGTTTCCTGCCCCTTGTGATTTTCAGCCGAAGGCAGTCTGGCAGCCTCTCTTCCTTAGAGTCATAAAAGGTAGCCCAAGGGAGTGCTTATCCAATCTTCCCTGGCAAAACAGGTGTTTGGTGTTATGAAGGGGCAACAATGGGTTTGCCTCCAGGCCTCAGTTTCCTAGTCAGACCAGGCCTAGTATCCAGAGCTCTCTGCTACAGAGCACACATGGGGCATTAGCTCTGAGGAGGGTGCCTTGACGTTCACGGGCTTGGGGAAGCCCTACCGGGGCGGTTGGGTCTAGGCACAATGGCCCCTACCCCTAACTTTCCAGCTAGCACTTTCCAGCCCCTTGTGCTTTTCAACCAAATGGAGCCTGGCACGGTCTCTTCCTTAGAGTCATAAAAGATAGCCCAAGGGAGTGCTTATTCAGACATCCCTGGTGCAAGAGGTGTTTTCTGTTAAGTAGCCACAACAATGGGTCTGCTCCAGCGCCTCAGTTTCCCAGTCAGAACAGACCTAGTCTCCAGAGCCCTCTGCTACAGAGCACACATGGGGCAATAGCTCTGAGGAGTGTTCCTTGAGATTCCCTGGCTTGGGGAAGCCCTACCCGGGCGGTGGGGCCTAGGCACTGTGATCCCTTCCACTGACTTTTCAGGTAGCACATTCCACCCCTTGTGATTTTCAGCCACAGGTAGCCTGGCAGGGTCTCTTCCTTAGAGTCATAAAAGGTAGCCCAAGGTAGTGCTTCTTCAGGCTTCCCTGATACAAGGGGTTTTTGTCTGTTAAGAAGCCACAACAATGGGTCTGCGCCCAGGGCCTCAGTTTCCCCGTCAGAACAGACCTAGTCTCCAGAGCTCTCTGCTACAGAGCACACATGGGGCAATAGCTTTGAGGAGTGTTCCTTCAGGTTCCCTGGCTTGGGGAAGCCCTACCCGGGCGGTGCGGCCTAGGCACTGTGGCCTCTTCCACTGACTTTCCAGGTAGCACTTTCCAGCCCCTTGTGATTTTCAGCCAAAGGCAGCCTGGCAGGGTCTCTTCCTTAGAGTCATAAAAGGTAGCCCAAGGGAGTGCTTATCCAATCTTCCTTGGCGAAACAGGTGTTTGCTGTTATGAAGGGACAACAATGGGTTTGCCTCCAGGCCTCAGTTTCCTCTTCAGACCAGGCCTAGTATCCAGAGCTCTCTGCTACAGAGCACATATGGGGCATTAGCACTGAGGAGGGTGCCTTGACGTTCACGGGCTTGGGGAAGCCCTACCGGGGCGGTGGCGCCTAGGCACAATGGCCCCTACCACTGACTTTCCAGCTAGCACTTTCCAACCCCTTGTGCTTTTCAACCAAATGGAGCCTGGCAGGGTCTTTTCCTTAGAGTCATAAAAGATAGCCCAAGGGAGTGCTTATTCAGACTTCCCTGGTGCAAGAGGTGTTTGTCTGTTAAGTAGCCACAACAATGCGTCTGCTCCCAGCGCCTCAGTTTCCCAGTCAGAACAGACCTAGTCTCCAGAGCTCTCTGCTACAGAGCACACATTGGGCAATAGCTCTGAGGAGTGTTCCTTGAGGTTCCCTGGCTTGGGGAAGCCCTACTCCGGCGGTGGCACCTAGGCACTGTGATCTGTTCCAATGACTTTCCAGGTAGCAGTTTCCAGCCCCTTGTGATTTTCAGCAAAAAGGCAGCCTGGCAGAGTCTCTTCCTTAGAGTCATAAAAAGTAACCCAAGGGAGTGCTTATTCAAGCTTCCCTGGTGCAAGAGGTGTTTGTCTGTTAAGAAGGCGCAACAATGGGTCTGTTCCCACGGTGTAAGTTTCCCAGTCTGAACAGACCTAGCAGTCTCCAGAGCTCTCTGCTACGGAGCACACATGGGGCAATACCTCTGAGGAGTGTTCCTTGATGTACCCTGGCTTGGGGAAGCCCTACCCGGGCGGTGGGGCCTAGGCACTGTTGCCTAGGCACTGTAGCACCCACTTCCACTGACTTTTTCTTAGAGTCAGGTAGCACTTTCCAGGCCCCTTGTGATTTTTTCATCAGTTAAAGGCAGCCTGGCAGGGTCTCTTCAGTTTCCAGGCAGAGTCATAAAAGGTAGCCCAAAGGAGTGCTTATTCAGAGCTTCCCTGGTTGAAGAGGTGTTTGTCTGTTAAGAAGCCACAACAATGGGTCTGATCCCAGGGCCTCAGTTTCCCCTTAGTCAGAAAAGTTAGCCTAGGGAGTGCTAGTCTCCACAGCTCTCTGTTTGTCTACAGAGCACACATGGGGATCCCAGGGCCTCATTAGCTCTGAGGAGGGTCTTGCCTCTGATACAGTTCACACATGGGGAATTAGCTTGGGGAAGCCCTACCGGGGCTTTGGGGCCTAGGCACAATGGCCCCTACCACTGACTTTCCAGCTAGCACTTTCCAGCCCCTTGTGCTTTTCAACCAAATGGAGCCTGGCAGGGTCTCTTCCTTAGAGTCATAAAAGATAGCCCAAGGGAGTGCTTATTCAGACATCCCTGGTGCAAGAGGTGTTTGTCTGTTAAGTAGCCACAACAATGGGTCTGCTCCAGCGCCTCAGTTTCCCAGTCAGAACAGACCTACTCTCCAGAGCCCTCTGCTACAGAGCACACATGGGGCAATAGCTCTGAGGAATTTTCCTTGAGATTCCCTGGCTTGGGGAAGCCCTACCCGGGCGGTGGGGCCTAGGCACTGTGATCCCTTCCACTGACTTTTCAGGTAGCACATTCCACCCCTTGTGAATTTCAGCCACAGGCAGCCTGGCAGGGTCTCTTCCTTAGAGTCATAAAAGGTATCCCAAGGTAGTGCTTATTCAGGCTTCCCTGGTACAAGTGGTTTTTGTCTGTTAAGAAGCCACAACAATGGGTCTGCGCCCAGGGCCTCAGTTTCCCCGTCAGAACAGACCTAGTCTCCAGAGCTCTCTGCTACAGAGCACACATGGGGCAATAGCTCTGAGGAGTGTTCCTTCAGGTTCCCTGGCTTGGGGAAGCCCTACCTGGGCGGTGCGGCCTAGGCACTGTGGCCTCTTCCACTGACTTTCCACGTAGCACTTTCCAGCCACTTGTGATTTTCAGCCAAAGGCAGCCTGGCAGGGTCTCTTCCTTAGAGTCATAAAAGGTAGCCCAAAGGAGTGCTTATTCAAGCTTCCCTGGTGCAAGAGGTGTTTGTCTGTTAAGAAGCCAAAACAATGGGTCTGATCCCAGGGCCTCAGTTTCCCAGTCAGAACAGACCTAGTATCCACAGCTCTCTGATACAGAGCACACATGGGGCAATAGCTCTGAGGAGTGTTCCTTGAGGTTCCCTGGCTTGGGGAAGCCCTACTCTGGCGGTGGCACCTAGGCACTGTGATCTGTTCCATTGACTTTCCAGGTAGCACTTTCCAGCCCCTTGTGATTTTCAGCAAAAAGGTAGCCTGGCAGGGTCTCTTCCTTAGAGTCATAAAAAGTAACCCAAGGGAGTGCTTATTCAAGCTTCCCTGGTTCAAGAGGTGTTTGTCTGTTAAGAAGGCGCAACAATGGGTCTGCTCCCACGGTCTAAGTTTCCCAGTCTGAACAGACCTAGTAGTCTCCAGAGCTCTCTGCTACGGAGCACACATGGGGCAATAGCTCTGAGGAGTGTTCCTTGATGTACCCTGGCTTGGGGAAGCCCTACCCGGGCGGTGGGGCCTAGGCACTGTTGCCTCTTCCACTGACTTTCCAGGTAGCACTTTCCACCCCTTGTGATTTTCAGTCAAAGGCAGCCTGGCAGGGTGTCTTCCTTAGAGTCATAAAAGGTAGCCCAAAGGAGTGCTTATTCAGGCTTCCCTGGTGCAAGAGGTGTTTGTTAAGAAGCCACAACAATAGGTCTGCTCCCAGGCCCTCAGTTTTAGAGTCAGAACAGACCTAGTCTCCAGAGCTCTCTGCCTCCGAGCACACATGGGGCAATAGCTCTGAGGAGTGTTCCTTGAGGTTCCCTGGCTTGGGGAAGTCCTACCCGGGCGGTGGGGTCTCGGCACTGTCGCCTCATCCACTGAATTTCCTGGGAGCACTTTCAAGCCCCTTGTGATTTTCAGCCAAAGGCAGCCTGGCAGGGTCTCTTCCTTAGAGTCATAAAAGGTAGCCCAAGGTAGTGCTTATTCAGGCTTCCTTGGTGCAAGAGGTGTTTGTCTGTTAAGAAGCCACAACAATGAGTCTGCTCCCAGTGCCTAAGTTTCCCATTCAGA
>JAGTYA010001142.1:0-13638 GCA_024291935.2 Okapia johnstoni | reverse complement strand
CCCCTTTTGCGGCCATGGCCCCCCAGGTTCAACCCTGTCAGGGTACGACATCCACAAGCCATGCAGTGAGGCAAAAAAAAGAGACTCACTTGAGATTCAAAGGTAAATCAGTTAAAAGTTAAAAAATGGAATAGGATATGCTCTATAATAATAGCAAAGGAGGGCTAGAGTGTCTAGTAGACAAAATAAACTTCAAAACAAAAATTGTTATTAATGACAAAGAATGTTGATTTTATAATGGTAAAAGAGTCAATCCATCAAGAAATATAGCAATTATAAAATGTATATGCACCTACAGCAGAATACCAAATACATAAATAAAAACTAACAGAACTGGAAAGAAAAAATACTGACATTATTAAAGGGAGAAATATTTCAAGCCAAGAGCAAAAGATCATATATTTTATAATTTCATTTATATGAAATTCCCAGAATAAGCAAATCCATTATAGACAGAAAGTAGATTAGTGGATGCCAAGGGAATGGTAAGGGTTGGGAAAATAGGGAATAACTGCTACCATATGTAAGATTTCTTTGTGGGGGACAAAAATGTTCTAGAATTAGATACCAGTATTGGTTGTGAAAATACCAAGAACTACTGAATTGTACACTTATTTTAATTTGTGGATCTTCTGTTTTGTCTCAGTTTAGATAAAAGGGGGGCAGCAATGATATGAAGGAAAAGACTGTGTAAAGCTGTAAAGATTTGGTAGCAGGTGTAAAATACATTGTGCAGGCAAGAAAGGATGGAATTAGCATGGTGGAAGTTAAATTGGTGATGCAGACAAATCTGAGAAAATCTAAAATTACAGAGGAAAAAGAAGAAAGTGAAAATGCTGTGAGGGACTTCCCGGTGGTACAGTAGTGAAGAATCTGCCTGCCAGTGCAGTGGATGTGGGTTTGATCCCTGATCTGGGAAGATTCCACATGCTGCTAGAGCAGCTAAGCCCGTGTGCCGCAACTACTGAAGCCTGCGCACCCTTGAGCTAGCAAGATGCACCTACTCGAGCCCATGTGCCTGGAGCCTGTGCTGCAACAAGAGAAGCCTGCGCACTGCAAAGGAAGAGCAGTCCCCACCTGCTGCAACTGGAGAAAGCCGACCTACAACACAAAGACCAGCATGACCAAAAATAAATAAAATGCTGCAAAAGATGAGAGAAGAAAGAAACATAGCTAAGTAAACCAAACCAAGAATGTTATCTGTAGCTGAGGAAAAAGTAATATTCAAAGACTTAACTGAGGAAAACATCCTCTCCTAAAAAGGGAACACTGTATGCAGACTGACAGTTATCATAAAAATCCAGGTAAAAATCAGTAGAAAGAGACTGAGATACATATCAGAAAAAGATTTTTGAGTATTAAAATAAAAGGGAAAAAAATCCTGTAAATACACAGTTGAAAAAGAACAAAATTAAAATCTGATATCAGGCTTATTTGAAATGCTAAATATAAAAATAATGGAATCAAGTCTGTGTTTATTGGGAAAATTATATAATTCAAGGATTTATAGACTCAGTGCATATTCATTAAGCAGTATAACAGTGAAAAGTCATGTTCACAGGTACACAAGAGCTAGAAAGTATATTCAACCTCTGTACCTTCTTGAAAAATTTACTTGAAGACTCATCCAGCTGAGAGATGATCAAAATGAAGAATTCAATCACAGAGAAATGAGCTGAAATGACTGGTCGGTGAAACTTTGAGTGTCAGTTAACACAGCACTCATTAATAGGAAAATTTTGTTCCCATGGTGGAGGGAATAATGTCAGAAAGTTAATTTTGGAATGAAAGGTCACAAAAAGAATAAAAACAATTGTATTTTTTGTCTTTAATATTAGAGACCCATAAACTAAAGAGGTTTCATTTTATTATGACTTGCTTTTCTAAAACTAATGATACTAAAAGCACAGCGAGAAAGAAAGAATTAAATTGGACTTTTAATAACAAACTTTTTCTCCTCCAAAAAACTTGATCAGCATTGTAAAAAAGTTTGGCCCACAGAATTGAGAAAAATATGCAGTTCCATATATATCTGATTAATGAGATTACTATCCATAATGTTCTGAAGAAACCTCTTCATTACAGCTCTAACCACCAAAAAACGAAAGAGAACTCATTATTACGAAATCACATGATGACACCAAAAGCATGCGTGAAGCAGCCCAACATTTCTCCCAGATAAGTATATAACCAGATGGCCAAAAAGGCTGCTGAAAGAGATGTTTATACAATCCTTAGCTCATAAAAGGAAATGCAAGTGAGTCAGAACTAGGACACGAGAATACCCAGGAGGATGGCTGGTATGAAAAAAAGCAAAGAACAAGGATTGCAGGGAATACTGCAAAATTGATAACTCTTTGGGTATTGCTATAGTTATTGGCGTATAGCGCAACTTGTGGGAAAAACTGTATAGTGGAAGCTGTCACAACAAAATTACAACATAGAATTTACCTATACAACACGCATCTACCTCACAATTCTACTTTTTAAGGTATTCGACCCAGTATTTCCTGACAGATTACTCATACAAGGTGCCCCAACCGAATTTCAAAAAGAAGGACGGGGTGTGTAAGCCGCACAGTGTAAGATAAACAATGGATCTCCCCCTCAAGTGAATGATCGTGCACAAAACCGACACAACAGATGCCAAGACTAGGAACAAAATAGATAGGAACAATAAGTATATAAATTACAAAAATGATGAATTAAGGAAAAATAAGAGTTCTAAAGAGGAATAAGATGATTGGCCAGGTATTTATCTTTAGCTAGGATGTCCATGAAGACATTTCTCGCCAAAATGACGGACACTACTAGAACTGAGATTCTAGGGAGATACAGGTAGGCCAGACAGTGTGAGGAGTGGAATGTGCTTTGGCCAGAAGGAACAATATGGGGCACAGCCTCCAGAAACAAGGAAAGTTTAATGCTTTACGCCTGAAACGGCCAAATGAGAAAGCAA
This sequence comes from Okapia johnstoni, assembly GCA_024291935.2. Classification (NCBI taxonomy): domain Eukaryota; kingdom Metazoa; phylum Chordata; class Mammalia; order Artiodactyla; family Giraffidae; genus Okapia; species Okapia johnstoni. The sequence goes on along the minus strand of JAGTYA010001142.1, from coordinate 10,679 downwards.
GGTGCCCATGCACGTAGTGTGTAAGTGCAGTGCTGTGGCTAGATTTGGTTAAAGATAGGTAGGCTCAAGATGAGGCAGGTTGTGTAAACTATATTGAGGCATTTCAACTTTCTTCCAGTTGGCAATTATGGTTTGATTTATATTTTAATTTTTTTCAGGCTGCTACGTGGAGGATGGCGTATGAATGAAAAGTAGGGATTCAGGTGAGGGTCAAAGTGGAAAATGAGGATATAGTTACCTAAAGGCTGTTGCAGTAGTCAGTATCAGAGAGGGTAGCATCTAGGATTAGAGTGATGATGATAGAGATGGAGAGAAATGGAAACATTCAACTTATTTTTAGGAAACAGTTCCTCCTGGACTTGAAAACAAAATATGGAAAGTGAGGGAGGGGAGGTTAAAAAAAAAATGCTTTCTGTTTTCTAGAATAAGAAAACTGGGTAAAAAAAAGGGGGACATTTGCTGAGAGGGAAAACCCTGGGGAAGAAGCAGTTTTCGAAAGATGGCAAGATCCCTTTTTTGGACATTTTAACAAGAGCTTCTACATCCATGTGAGAGAAAAATCTGCGTTGATTTAGCAGTTGGTTTACAGATTTGTTTGTATACAAGTGCAACGTGAATGTGGCCGTTTACATCTTTTTTTTTTTTTTATTAATTAGTTATTTTCTTTTTTAACTTTACATATTGTATTTGTTTTGCATACATTGCATAATCCCCCAGGGGGTGAAATTTTTTCCCCCTTCCCAGCCCCCCCCCTTTCCCACCCCCCCCATCCATCCTTGGGTATCCCAGGCCCCAGCCTGACCCCCTGTATCATGCGTAAACCTGGACTGGTGTTTCGATTCCATATAAAAAATTCCATGCTTCAATCCCATTCCCCCAATCATCCGCCCTTTGCCCTCCCCCATAAGTCCAAAAACTGTTCATTTACTTGTCTCTTTGATGTCTCGATACGGGGTTATCTTTACTGATTCTAAATACCTATAATTGTTAGTTTTACGTATTGGGTTTTTTTCTGGTATTCACTCTGTAAAAAATAGGCTCCCATTTCACCCAACTCATTAGAACGATTTGAATGTATTCTTTTTAATGGGAAAATATTCCATTGTGTTTTGTCCCACAGCTTCTTACCTTTTGTCTGCTAGGGGATTAGGCTGCTTCCTGCCTGGCTTTATAAACATGCTGCAATGAACTTTGGGGGAAACGTTCTCTTTCAATTTGGGTTTTCCTCATGTGTTCCCCAGCAGTGGGATTGCGGGTCATATGGCAGTTCTTTTTCCCATTTTTTTGAGGAATCTCCCACTGTTCTCCATATGGTTGTACTAGTTTGCATTCCCCCCAACGGTAAGAGGGTTCCCTTTTCTCCACACCCTCTCCACATTTATTGCTCATGTTTTTTGGAAGCAGCATTCTGACGGGCGTGAAATGGAGCTCATTTGGTTTTTTTTTGTTTTTCTCTGATAAGAGTGATGTTAGCATCTTTTCATGGTTTTTTAAACCACTGTATGTCTTCTTTGGAGAAGGTCTTTTGTTCTTTGGCCCCTTTTTGTTTGGGTCTTTTATTTTTCTGGAATGAGCGCGGGAGTTGCTTGTATTTTTTTTGAGATTAATTTTTTGTCTTTGCTTGTTTGTATTTTTTTCCCCTTTCCGAAGGCTGTTTTTTTCCCCTTGCTTTAGTTTCCTTCGTTGTGCAAAAGCTTTTAATTTAATTTGGTCCATTTGTTTTTTTTTGCTTTTTTTTCCAAAATATTCTGGGAGGGGGTCATAGAGGATCCTCTGTGGTTTATGTCGAGAGGTTTTGCCTATTTTTCCTTGGGAGTTTTATAAAAATTTTTCTGGTTTTACATTTAGTCTTTAACCTTTTCACTTTATTTTTGTGTAGGGTGTTAGAAAGTGTTCTAGTTTCATTCTTTTACAAGTGGTTACCATTTTTTCCCACACCACTTGTTAAAGAGATTTTTTCTCCATTGTATTTTTTGCCTCCTTTGTCAAAGAAAAATGTCCATATGTGCGTGGATTTATCTCTGGGCTTTCTATTTTGTCCACTGATCTATATTTCTTTTTTTTGGGCCTGTCCATCTGTCTCGATGACGTGGTTTGTATATACCCTAAAGTCGGAGATTTTTCCCTCCTTCCATTCTTCTTTCTCAAGATTTGCTTTGGCTTTTTGGGTTTTTTGTATTTCCATACAAATTGTGAAATTTTGTTTCTAGTTCTCTGAAGAATACCGTTGGAGCTTGATGGGATTGCTTTTGAATCATAGATTGCTTTGGGGTAAATCATTTTCATTTTAAATTGTTTTCCCGATCCATGAACAGGGTATATTTCTCCATCTATTTGTGTCCTTTTTGTTTCTTTCACCAGTTTTTATAGTTTTCTATATATAGGTTTTTTGTTTCTTTAGGTAGATTTTTTCCTAAGTATTTTATTTTTTCGTTGCGATGGGAAGGGAATTTTTTCCTTAATTTCTCTTCTGTTTTCTTGTTGTTAGTGTTAGGAATGCAAGATTTTTCTGTGTGTTAATTTTAAATCCGCAAACTTTACTATTTTCATTGATTAGCTCTATAATTTTCTGGGGAGTCTTTAGGGTTTTCTATGTAGGGATCATGTCTCGAAACATGAGGTTTTACTTCTTTTTTTCCCAAATCAAATTTCCTTTTATTTCTTTTTTGCTCTGATTGCTGGGGCCCAAAATTTCCCAAAACTATGTTGAATAGTGGTAAAAGGTGGGCCCCCTTGTCTTTTTCCCTGATTTTGGGGAAAAATGCTTTCATTTTTCCCCATTTAGGATAATGTTTGCTGTGGGTTTTTTATATATAGCTTTTATTAGTTGGGGTTTTGTTCTTCTTTTCCCTGTTTTTGGGGGGTTTTTATTAAAAAATGGATGTTGAATTTTGTCAAAGGCTTTCTCTGCATCTATTGAAAAAATCTATTTTTTTTATTTTTAAATTTTGTTTAGGTGGTTATTACATGTTTGATTTTGGATATTGAAGGATCCTTGACCCCCTGGGAAAAGGGCCTATTTTGGTATGATGTACGACTTTTTAATATGTTGTTGGATTCTTTTTTTTAAAGGATTTTTGCATCTATGTTCATCAGTGATATTGGCCTGTAGTTTTTTTTTTTGGGGCATCTTTGTCGGGTTTTTTGGTTTTAGGGTGTTGGTGGCCTATAGAATGATTTGGAAGTTTACCTTCCTCTGCAATTTTCTGGAAGATTTTGGTAAAATAGGTGTTAGCTTTTCCCAAAAATTTTTAGTAAATTCCTGTGAAGCTTCTTGCCCGGGGCTTTTGTTGCTGGAAGATTTTGATTACATTTCAATTTCCTGCTTGTGATGGGTTGTTAAGATTTTCTATTCTTCCTGGTTTCATTTTTGGAATCTTCTTTTCTAAGAATTTAGCCATTTCTTCCAAGTTGCCCAATTTTTTGTACGTTGCTGATAATATTCTTATGATCTTTGTATTTCGTGTTATCTTTGTATTCTCCATTTTCATTTCTAATTTTTTTTGTTTTGTTTCTTCCCCCTTTTTTTTCTTGATGAGTTGGTAAGGGTTTGTAAATTTTTATTTTCTTCTAAAAGAACCACTTTTGGTTTTGTTGATTTTTGCTATTTTCCTTTTTTTTCTTTTGTTTTTTTTCTCCCCAAATTTTTTTTAAGTTTTCTTTCCCTTTACTAACCCGGGGGTCTTCATTTTTTCCCTTTTTCTAGTTGCTTTGGGTGTAAGTTAGGTTATGTATTTACATTTTTCTTTTTTCTTGAGGTGACCCTGTTTTGCTATAAATTTTCCCCGTTAGCACTGCTTTTACCATGCCCCAAGGTTTTTTGGGTTTGTTGTTTTTTTCATTTCATTCGTTTTTTATGCATATTTGATTTTTTTTTGATTTCTTCTGTGATTTTTTGGGTCATTCGCAGTGTGTTTTTTTAGCCCCCATATGCTGAAGTTTTTAATTGTTTTTCCCCTGAAATTTGAATCTAATTTTACTGCATTGGGGTCAGAAAGTTTGGAATGATTTCAATTTTTTTTGAATTTACCAAGACTAGATTTAGGCCCAGGTGTGATTATCCTGAAAGGTTCTGTTCCTTGAAAAAAGGTGAAAAAATTCTAAATTGGGTCAAGGTCATTGTATCATTTAAAGTTTTTGTTTCCTTTTAATTTTTTTTTTGTTTGATCTGTCCATAGGTGTGAGGGGGTATTAAAGTTCCCACTTTTTTGGGTTTTATTTTTAAATTTTTCCCCCTTTCAACTTTTAGCTTTCCTTTACATATTGCGGTGCTCCTATGTTGGGTGCATTTTTTTATAATTGTTAATCTTTTTTTGGTTTGATCCTTTGTCTTTGTAGTGTCCATCTTTGTCTCTTTTCACCCCTTTTTTTTAAAAAGCTATTTTATCTGATATGAGTTTTGTCCCCTGCTTTTTTTTGGTCTTTTTTGCATGAAATATTTTTTCCACCCCTTCATTTTCAGTTGTAGTGTCCCTTTTTTCGGGTGGGTCTCTTGTAAACATTATGGGGTCTTGTTTTTTTATCCATTCGCAGTTTCGCTTTTGGGGGGCATTCAGCCCTTTTACATTTAAGATAAATTTTTGATAAGTTTATCCCTTTTGCATTTACTTTATTATTTTGGGTTTGAGTTTATACCCCCTTTCGTGTTTCCTGTCTGAGAAGATCCTTTAATTTGTTGGAGAGCTGCTTTGGTGGTGCTAAATTTCTTGAGCTTTTGCTTGTCTGAAAACCCTTTTGATTTTTTCGTTTTTGAATGAGATTCTTGCGGGATACAGTAATTGGGTGTAGATTTTTTTCTTTCATCACTTTAAGTATGTCCTGCCTTTCCCTTCTACCTGAAGAGTTGCTTTTGAAAGATCATGTTTCCTTAAAAAACCCCTTTGTTTTTTTGTTTTTTTTCCCTTGCTGCTTTTAATATTTGTTCTTTGTTTTTGATTTTTGCAAAATTTGTTTATTATTTTTTCTTGGGGTATTTTGCCTTGGGTTTATCCTTTTGGGTCCTGGTTTCGGGACTTGGGTGATTTTTCTTCCCCACTTTAGGGAAGTTTTCAACTATTATCTCCTCAAATTTTTTCTCATGGTCTTTTTTTTGCTTCTTTTTCGGGTATCCTATGATTTTTTTTTGGGTGCTTTAAACGTTGCCCCTAGGTCTTGAGGTTGTCCTCATTTATTTTAATTCTTTTTTCTTTTTTCCCTGTTTCATTTATTTCTTCATTCATCTTTACCTCATTATCCTATCTTCTCCCTTTTGTTATTTATGTTGGTTCCCCCAAAAATTTTTAAAATTTTTTATTGCATTATTCACTATAAAAATATCTTTTTTATTTCTTCAAAGTCCTTTTTAAAAGCTTTTTGATTCTAATCCTGCACCGGGTTATTTATCTGTAACCCAATTTTGTTTTCCAAATTTTGGTCTATCGTTATTCGGAATTCTTTGTCGGTAGTTTCCCCTATCTCTTCCTCTTTTGTTTAATTTGGAGGGCATTTATCTGTTCCTTTACTTGGGTATTTCTCTGATCTTTCCCTTTTTTTTATATTGCTGTGTTTTGGGGTGGCCTTTCTGTTTTTGGCAGTTTGTGGTTCCTCTTTATTATGGGGTTCCTCATGTGGGTGGGGTTAGATGGTGGCTTGTCAAGGTTTCCTAGTTTTGGGGAAAGCTTGTGTCAGTGTTTGGTGGGTGGAGCTTGATTTCTTCTTTGGAGTGCGATGAAATGTCCGGGAATGAGTTTTGAGTTGTCAGTGGGTTTTTGGGGTGACTTTTGGAGCCTGTAATTGAAGCCAGGGTAGTTCCCGTTTTGCTGGGGAATATGCATGGTATTCTTTCTCTGGGGCTTGTTGGCCCTTGGGTGGGGCTTGGTTTCAGTGTAGGGTTGGGGGGCATTTAGGCGCTTTATCGTTTAATGCTTCCTGTTTAGGAGTTTCTGTTGTTCTCAGATTTGGTTAAATTCCTGTCTCTGGTTTTGTCTTATTTTTACAGTAGCCTCAAGACTTCTCCATCTATAAGCACCCATGAGAAACATCTAGGTTAAAAGAGGGGAAAATTTTCCGCAGTGAGGGACACCCCGGAATTTCACCGGTTACGTGGAGAAGAGTAGAGGGAGGGGGGGTGAGGTGACCAGGAGGGAAGAGGGAAACAAAAGGGAGAGAGCAAACTACCCTAATCACTTCCCCATGTGCCCCCACCCCCTGTATCTCTCAGAGAGTTCACAGATTACAGGGGAAGAAAGGGGAGGGGAAAGGGGGCAAAAGGGGGGCCAGTAGGGGAAAAAAGGGGAACTCAGAAGGGGGGGAAAACATCCAGCCCTAATCGTTTTCTAAGTGTTCTCTACTCCCCCAAAAACACAAAAAGATTCACAAGTTGGGTAGAGAAGAAAAGGGGGATGGGGGTGGGGCAACATGGTGGAGAAAAAAGGAGAGTTAAAAAAGGGGGGACAGCAATCAGCCAGTGATCTCCTCCAAGTAAAAAAAGGGGGCTGAAGATTGGTTCTTGTAACAAAATTTGATAACAAATACAAAAAACAAAGATTTAAAAAAACTAGAGTAGATTAGGTTCTCAAAAAAACCATATTAAAAAAAGAGAAAAAAAAACCCCCTAAAGTCACAAAAATTATAAAATGTTATTATAAGTTTTTCTTTAAAATAGGGCCCTTAAAGAAAAAAAAAAAAAATAGGGCTTTTTTTTTTTTTTTTTGCAAAGGTATAGTAGGTTATAAAATGAAAATTGAAGGATAATAGGGGGGCTTTAAAAAAAAAAATAAAATAAGAAAAAAAAATTTTAAAAAAAATAATAAAAAAAGTTTAAAAATTTAAAAAATGATGATAGTAAAAAAATATCTGACTTTCTCTGGAAACTGTTATGGACAGGTGGGGTCGTTTTTTTTCAATAGTTCCTTGGTCCGCTTGTACTTCTCTAGGTCTCTGGGCCCCTTCCCATGTACGGGCTAATTCAGGGTTTTAATCTTTGTCGTCACTTCCAAAACGATTCCCTCTTTTTTTTTAGCTTTTCTGTATGCTGGTCTCTTTAGATCTAGTTTCCCCTTTCCCGAACAAGGGGGGGGGTGGTGGTCACTTTTTTTTTTTTTTGTCTCACTTTTTAGTGGCGTGGGGGGGGGAGAAAACTGCAAATAAAAACTCACGGCATGTGTCACAATGTTTTGGCCACACTGGGTTTGTCCTGCTCACGGCGTTGTGCTTTCCCAGTCTAAATGCCCGGCTCTAGGGGGCCTGCTGGGAACTGTCTGAGCGGCCCCTAGGGTTGCCTTACTTCCCAAGTCGAAGCCCTCAGGTTCTGGGTTTTGGGTACGTCACAAAGGCGCAGATTGGTTGAGCCCGGGTTTTGTGCCTTCCCCGGTCCCGGGAGCTCTGGCGCCAGGTTTTTGGCTCAAAGGGCGGGGGGTGCACCTTTTTCCCTTCCGCTGTCCCCGCCGTTTTGGGTTTTTGGGGGGTACGATGGGTGCAGCTTCCAGGGGTGCCTGCTTCCCCTGGGGGGGCTGATCTCTGGCTGCGACCCTCTAGGGGGGGGTCGACCCTCCCAAATCCCAAGAAGTCCGGTTAGCAGCGAGGGGCGTTTGCATTTGGTTTAGGATTTCCTCTCTGGGGGGCCCCGATTCCCCCCTTCCAGTCTGGCTGCCCCCCCCTACCTGTCTCCTGCTGGGGAAGGGTGGCGCCCCGGTTTTAAATCCTCGTCCTTTTTTTTTTGTGAGCGGCCTGGCAGTGTCTTTGATTTTTAAGCTTTTCGTGGGGGGGTATCTGTTTTTCTGTCTCAATGTAGTTCCCCCCAGATTGCCCTTGGGGCATTCAGGGCTCGTCCTTACCCCAAACAATGCAGCCCCCCTCCCCCGCCCAAACCCTGTTTAGTTGGGGATGCCCCCGTCTGGCTGCAACCCCGGGGATCGCAGGGGTTCGTAAAAACCCTGGGTTTAATGTTTTTTTTTCCTCCCCGGGTTTTTTTTCCCCCTTTTCAATTCCCAGGCTCGCCACAGACCCGCTGGAGAGAGTGCTTCCTGGGGTTTGGAAACTTCTCTCTTTTTTTAAAACTCCCTTTCCCCGGACGGATCTCCCTCCCTACCCCTTTTTTTCTTCCCTTTTTTTTCTTTTATATTTTGTCCACCCCTTTCGAAGACTAGAGCTGCCTTTTTTGTTTGTCTGATTCCTCTGCAGTTTCCAAGTGTTTTGTGGGAAATTTTCCGGTCTAAGGTTTTTGGTAAATTTGTGGGGAGAAGCGTTCCCCTCCTATTTCCCCTTTCCCTCTTAGGACCGCCTCTTACCTTTTACATTTAAAAAATGTGCTTTTTTTAGAAAAAATCCGGGGGATGAAAGATTCCAAATCTCTTTTTAGAGTTCTGGACCTCTTTCCCGTCCCAAAAAATTAAACTCTACTTATTTTTTATACATTTACGCCGAAAAACCCGATGCAGGAAAATAAATTGCTTACACTAATGTATATATATATTTTTGGGCTGCACTCTCTTTCAAAATGCCTCTTGGCTCCAATGAGGTTTATTTTCTTTTATATATACCCACTGCTCTCAGGGAAATTTATTTTCCCCCCCTCTGAACCTGACATAATCGCCTCTCTTGGGGAATAAAGGGGGGGTGGTGAAAAAAACCTATGTACAGTTTTTCTTATTCCCTATTATAAAAACAAATTTTTTTTTTTTTTAATGAGGAAACGACATTTTTTTTTTTTGTTGCCAAATTCTTTTTTTTTTTTTGCATTGATGCCAAAAAAAATACAGAGACATTTTTTGGAAGAGGAAGAGAGGCTTTATTTTTTCATTGTCCAGCAAAAAAGGGGGAAAATCAGCAGCTAGTGCTCAAGAAAATATCCCTTTTTTTGGGGGAAAAAGAATCCAATGAAGGTCTTGCATTTTAAAAAAATTTATCGTTTGTTGCTTTTTGGTACTCTTAGATGCCTGTGTGGGCTTCTTAGTTTTGATGCATTGGGTAGTGTTTTTACCAAGGGACCATTGTTCAAGGTACACCCCCCCCCCCCTTCCCCCTGGGTCAACGTAAAGAATTTCCCGCAATGCAGGAGAGCTGAGTTTGATCCCCGGGTGGGGAAAAATTCCCTGGAGAAGGGAAGGCCCACACCGTATTTGTGCCCAGGAATTTCATGGACGAGGAAACTTGGTGGGCTAAGTCTGTGGGGGCTAGAGTCAACCTGATGAGTGACTTCCACTTTCATTTGATGTAGGATCTTATTTTGGACCCCAAACACCTGCATTGGGGAAAGGGGACTTTTTTAACCCCTGGACCACCCTGGGTGTCCCCTTTCATTTTTTTTTTTTTTTCCTTTGCAAATTTCAAGGGGCCACGGGTGGCACGGGGAGCTCAGAACTGGCCCGCCCCCCCTCAAGTTATTTATCCAAAACCTTTTTGGAATGCAGAATGTACTGAGAAGTGTGGGGGGAAAGAATGTAGGTGCAGGGGACAGTTTTTTGGAGCAAAGGAATTAGCTTTGTTTGGCTTTGTGAAAGCAAGTGTAGTGAAAGGTTGTATAGCAGTAAAGAATAAGCCAAAAGTGCTTAACTCTTTTAGGCCCGTTTTGTTTTTTCCCCGCCTGTTCACTGTTTCCTTATTTTCCTTGTTTATCAAAAAAAATTCATTTTTATTTAAGAAAAGTTCATTTCTATTTTTGCACAACAGTTTTTCCCCCCTGGTGTAGAGGTAGTTGTGTCGTAAGTACTAGAAACTGAAGCTCAGAAGAAAAGGGTTCCCGCTAGAGATACAATTTTTGGGCATCAAAATACAGTTCCTAGTTGGTGATGGTGAGTTCATCCAGGAAAGAAGAGAAAACCCGTTCTGACCCTTTCAGGAACCCCCATTGAGAGTTTTGTTGAAGAAGGACAGTGAGGATTTATCTGAAAGGATGGGAGCAAATAAAAAAAAATGTCCCCAGAAACAAAGAAAAGTTCAAAAGGACTTGACCCAGAGGGGGTTAAAAAGGATTATTGCAGTCTATCCTGAAATATTCCCCATGAAAAATTTTACATACTAATGGACTGATCTTTCGGGGGTATTTAATTTCAAGTCACGTCTGACTTTTTGGCCCCCGGGGCGTGCCCATGAGGTCCTCTTTTCCCTGGGATTTCCTAGGGAAGAATTTAGAGTGGTTGCCATTTCCCCTTCTCCAGGGGAATTTCCCTGCCCAGGGGTTGAACCCACATTGCTTGGTGGAGATTCTTTACCCTGACACCTGAACTGATACTTATTAGCTTTTTTGGCCATAACCTTTTTAAATGCTTCAAAGTGATGAAATTTTGGGTTTTCAGATAAGAAGGGAAAAAAACCCAAAAAAAATTTTTGAAAAATAATTTTTAGTTCTACAAATCTCATATGTCCGAGATGTTTTTTTTGCCTCTTTTTTTGTGACATGGGGAAACTTATCATTCCATATTAATGGATTAAAATTTGAAATGTTTTTAAAAGAAAAAAAAAAATCCCAACGACTTTAGATTCAAATCTTACATTTACAATAAAATTTTCCCTTTCGATTTTGTTTATTTCAATTAAAACCTTCCCAAAAGTGCGATTCTGTTTCCTTTTTTATTTCCCCCTTAGTTTGGGTTTCTTCCCCCGCTGAATTTTGCCCAATTACTTTTTTAAAACTCCCACTACTTTTTTTTTCTGGGCCAAAGATCTGATTTTCCTTTTTTTCTTTTTCCTTGTCTTTACTA
>JAGTYA010001141.1:0-13641 GCA_024291935.2 Okapia johnstoni | reverse complement strand
CCTGTCACACCCCATGCCAACTTAATACATTTTCAAATAATACTCACAAGCTTAATAATATTACTATAGGTAGATAATAATGATAACGTGGAATCAGAGGGTATTTGCTTTCCCGTGTTTGCCATAACAAATGATCACAAACGTGATGGCTTGAAATAAAGAGAGCTTTCTGGAGTTCTGGAGGCCAGTAGTCAGAAATAAAGGTTTTGGTGGAGCCACATTCCCTCTGAAAGCTTTAGAGAAGACTCCTTCTCGGCCTCTCCCAGCTCCTGGTGACTCCAGGAGGGGAACTTCCCAACCCAGGAAACGACCCAGGGTCTCATGCAATGCAGTTTGACTTCTTACCCCAGCTGAGCTACTAGGGAAGGCCCTGACATGTGGCTGCCCTGCTGCTGCTCGGTGGATTACAGTAGTGTCCCTGCTGCTGTATGACCCTATGGACTTGCAGCTTTGCCTAGGACTCCAGGCAAGCAAACTGATGTGGGATTGCCATGCCCTCCCCCAGAGGATCTAGATGACCTACGGGATTGAGTCTCCAGCATTGCAGGCCAGATCCTTCCACCACTGTGCCACCGAGGGGAAGCCCCTGCTCATGGGCCATACTCATTCCAGTCTCATGCCTTCAATCTTCCTGGGTCTTCTTCCCTGCGGTCCTATCCTCTATCTGTTTCTATAGGAGCTCCTGTCATAGGATTTAGCAGTCTCCACAGATTATATTTTTTCTCTAAGAATTTAAAAACACTTTCTTAATAATCTATCATCTCGTTAATTTCGTAAATGCTCTAGAAAATGGAGAGACAGAGAGAGGTAAGAATTAGGGGCAAGTTTGCTAAAGTCAATGAGTTACAGATTTATTAAGATAATCTTCTAATCCACTTTCAGGGCCTTCCCTACTGGATCTATCCCAGATGGTGAGAGAAACAGTTGAATTGCATCCTGCTTTATGAATCATACAATTTGCAGTTTAGTTCCAATGGGAAATAAAAAAGCAAAAGAGAACACAGCTGAATTTTCAGATCCTTTTCTTGGTTTTTAAAAGATCAGCTGTAAATTTCTTAAATGAACAAGATTTCTGGAACCTGATGAAAGAAAACAAACATGGAGCCCCATTTAATAAAACTTTTCAATGTGTAAGCATCCTTTAAATCCATCCCTGTATATTTCATGTTAATTTTTTTAAAAGTCTGTGGTTATAGAATCAGGAATAGAAATAAAGAGCATTAGCTTTCATAATGCATGATATTAATCACACTCTCATATACTGAGACTGATTCTGCAAAAAAAAAAAAACAACTATGAGATCATGCTTATTTTAGCAGAGCTTGGTCACAGGGTGGTCTGCTGATCTCCCTAAAACATTGCATTTCTTTCTTTGATACCTCTGCATTTTCATTCTAAGTGATGTTGACATTTTAACCAGAGTATCCAGCAAGTTATGAATCACCAGCAGACACCAAATGACTGAGTTATAGAATTACAACCATGATTTGTATAAAAAGTCTTTTAAAAATATAATATATCATGCAAGTCCCTTCTTGGTTTCTCTTGCAATAGTCACACTCTTTCTTCTAAAGATTAGCACAAAGATGTCCATCACTTACTCATTTTTTCTGACCTCCATTTATAACTGTAATTCACCAAAATTATACCCTATTAATATTCTTTGTTGCATGCCCTACATTTTATTTGAACATTTTTTGATTTATTCACAAAGATTTAATTAAAAATAAAACACAGAAAATGGGGATATAGGATGCAAAGTAAATTTTCTAGCAAGCCCAGTTCTCTGCCCTAGTCCTCTTAGGCAATCAGTTTTTTGTATTTTTGCCAGAAATACTTCACGTATACTCAATTCTCCTTTTAAAGAGAGCCTTTCCTACTAAAGCACAAATGATTCTTTTCTTAATGATAGGGTTCTAACATTTTTGTTTTAGACCACAGTCTCTGACAGGATTAACTCTAACCTGCCCCAAACCTTCTGAGTGGATTAAGTCAAGTCTTTAGATTCTGTAGGCTGCATCTTACAATCTGGAAAAAGAAGAGTATATATTAAAATATCTTGGTAATGAATAATCCTCAGCAAGTGCTACCCTTAATAGTATGTGCACCATAATCAGCGCCCTCAAACTTTATCCTATGAGGGGCCCTTAATGTTATTGTCTTAAAATCAAATTTTCAAATGACAAATATATTGCTTCAAAAACAAAATATCCCCAGGTTTCTCCATTACATATTCCCCAGAGATCACTAAACCCTTATATTTACTTTGATTCTTCTTTTAAGTGTTGAAGTTGTTAATGGGCTTATCTTTTTAAGGAAAAAATCTAGAAGTACAGATAAGCCAGATTTAGATTTATGCTATAGCATAAAAACACACACACACGGTACAACTACAGAAGCTGACATAGGCTTGAAAAAATTAGGCAAGATTTAAAGCAGGTGGAAGTTTAGCTTTAATTCAATATCCTGAAGAGCATAAGAACTACAGCTACAGCTTTTTCTGTGCTTTATGCTACAGATTTATTATAAAAAAGAAGCATGAGAGGGCCTAGTGAATGTTTTATAATATTGTCAAGGTGTCTGAAGCCTAAGAATTCTGTAAACCCATGAGTGTCAAGCAGAGATGGGCCAGCAGGGTGGGTATGGTTAAAAGATGGGGCATGTTTCTGACTCCTGCCATCCACCCTCCACCACACACATAACACAGACATTTTTAGTCAGAACTTTCAAGAAGTAGATATCAAGACAGAATGATATAGTTAAGAAATTTATTAGAGACCCACCTATAAGAGAAAATGGGGAAGGCAGTAAAACCTTGATGCAGGTCTGCCTGAGTGAAGAAAGAGGGGATGGAAGGAAGGGAGGAAGGCTGCAGTTACTCTGCAGTAACTTCTAAGAGAAGTTTAGAAGAGCCATGAGAGGTATAGGGGTGGGGGGAGAATAGGAAGGACCTCAAGCCAAAGTCACCTGTCAGAGGAGTCCCACATCTCCTGGGGATTTCGTGCTAAATCGCTTTATTGGTATCCAATTCTGTGCAACCCTACAGACTTCAGCCCACCAGGCTCCTCTGTCCAAGGGATTCTCCAGGCAAGAATACTGGAGTGGGTTGCTGTGCCCTTCTCCAGGGGATCTTCCCTACCCAGAGATGGAACGGGTGTCTCTTATGTCTCCTGCATTGGCAGGCAGGTTCTTTACCACTAGCGCCATCTGGGAAGGCCTACCTTAATATCCTTGGAGAGCTCAATCATTGGCTGAGAGCAGGCTGTGGGAGGTGTGGCCTCAGCACAAACTTGGGGATGACCATCAGAGCTCCACCTCTGGGGCCCTCTGTCGATTATGCTCCCTGTAATAACACTCTAGTAAAGTAATGCTTAAAATTCTCCAAGCCAGGGCTTCAGCAATACATGAACCGTGAAATTCCAGATGTTCAAGCTAGTTTTAGAAAAGGCAGAGGAACCAGATATCAAATTGCCAACATCCGATGGATCATCAAAAAAGCAAGAGACTTCCAGAAAAACATCTATTTCTGCTTTATTGACTATGCCAAAGCCTTTGACTGTGTGGATGACAATAAACTGTGGAAAATCCTGAAAGAGATGGGAATACCAGACCACCTGATCTGCCTCTTGAGAAACCTGCATGCAGGTCAGAAAGCAACAGTTAGAACTGGACATGGAACAACAGACTGGTTCTAAAAAGGAAAAGGAGTACGTCAAGGCTGTATAGTGTCACCCTGCTTATTTAACTTATATGCAGAATACATCATGAGAAACGCTGGGCTGGAGGAAGCACAAGCTGGCAATCAAGATTGACGCGGAGAAATATCAATAACACTCAGATATGCAGATGCACACCACCTTATTGGCAGAAAGTGAAAGAAAGAACTAAAGAGCCTCTTGATTGGAAAGTGATGAAAGAGGAGATCGTGAAAAATGTTGGCTTAAAGCTCAACTATTCAGAAAAACTAAGATTCATGGCATTCGGTCCCATCAGTTTCGTGGCAAAATAGATGGGGGAGGAGGAAACAGTGGAAATATTGGCTGATGACTTTATTTTTCTGGTCTCCAAAAATCACAGCAGATGGTGGATTGCAACCATGATAAATTAAAAGATGCCTTACTCCTTGGAAGGAATAGTTATGACCAACGTAGATAGGCATATTGAAAAGCAGAGACATTACTTTGTTACAATCAGGGGTGGTTGGGCCCCCCCCCCCCCCCCCGCCCAAGGGGGGGGGGCTCAGTTTAGTGGAAGGCATATGGTTTTTTCCAGTGGTCATGTATAGATGTGAGGGTTGGGACTATAAAGAAAGCTGAACACCGTAGAATTGATACTTTTGAACTGTGGTGTTTGGAGAAGACTCTTGAGAGTCCCTTTGGACTGCAAGGAGAGCTCCACCCAGTCCTTTCTAAAGGAGGATCAGTCCTGAATGTTCATTGGAAGGACTGATGCTGAAGCTGTGAAAACTCCAATATACTTTGGCCACCTCATGCGAAGAGTATCTGAACTCATTTGAAAAAGACCCTAATGTTGTATGGAAAAGATTGTAGGCAGGAAGGGAGGAAGGGTGGAACGACAGAGGATGAGATGGCTGGATGGCATTACTGACTCAGTGGCCGTGGGTTTTCGGTGGACTCCGGGCGAGTGGTGATAAGACAGGGAGGCCTGGCGTGCTGCGGTTCCATGGGGTCGCAAACAGTCGGAGGGGTGACTGAGTGACTGAACTGAACTTGAACTGTAATTGATGGATTCTGAGGAGCCTTATTCTCCTGGTGAACACGCACCCATCTTCAGAGAAAACCTATCGTAATGCAAATATATTTTTAGGCTGATCTTTAGTGCCTGGAGAATTTCAGGGACAGAGGGAAACAGGTGGGCTACAGTCCCTGGGTGTTTGCTATTTGAGTGGACTCAGATGCTATTGAGGTGGACTAACACTTCACACTTTTAGAGCCATACACTTCTTTAAATTGAGAAGGGTGTTGTTTTGAGAGTATCAGCATGATGACCTTCGACAGTAATGTCTTCTATTTCCAAAACTTGCCCCTTGGTACAACAAAGCAACACTGACATTAACTAATACACAACCAAGAAGGGAATGATCACTTATACTTCCTGCTTAACCCTTCATTTACATCACCAAGTTGAACTCTAAACTCTCCAAGTTGAATGGATCTTTAAATCGGTGGATTGGATTTATTTTTATTTAGGTAAATTTTACCATACTTTCATTATGTAAAATACACAGGTATTTAAGAGCAACACATCTTGGAAGAGATTTCGCATATTATGTACACCCCCCCTCATATATAACCACCACTCTAGTGAAAGATTTAGACCACAACACAAAGTTTTCCACATGTTACTTGCCTATTCAATTCTTAACCTTTCCATAAACGAACCACTGTTTAATCACAAGAGATTAGTTTCGGCTGTTTTTCAAATTCATGTAAAGAGTCATACAATATATTAACTTTTATGGTGTCTGGCATATTCCACATTGTGTACTATTTTTGAAGTTTATATCCATTTGTTGATGCAGTTTCATTTAGCTGTTCATTCTTTTTTTTTTTTTAATTAAATTTTATTTATTATAGTTGGAGGCTAATTTACTTTTACAATTATTGTAGTGGTTTTTTTACCATAAATTAACATTGAGATCAGCCATGGGGGTTTACATGTGTTCCCATTCCCGAACTCCCCCCCCACCTCCCTCCCAATTTCCCATCCCTTCTGGGTCATCCCTGCATCTGTGTCTCTTATTCAGTCTCGCATATAAGGGTTATCGTTACCATCTTTCAAATTCCATATATATGCATTAGTATATACATGTATTGGTGTTTTTTCTTTTCAGGCTTACTTCACTCTGTATAATGGGATCCAGTTTTCATCCATCTCAATAGAACTGATTCAAATGTATTCTTTTTAATGGCTGAGTAATATTCCATTGTGTATATGTACCACTGCTTCCTTATCCATTCGTCTGCTGATGGACATCTAGGTTGCTTCCATGTCCTGGCTATTGTAAACAGTGCTGCGATGAACATTGGGGTACACGTGTCTCTTTCAATTCTGGTTTCCTCGGTGTGTAATGCCCAGCAGTGGGATTGCTGGGTCATATGGCAGTTCTATTCCCAGTTTTTTTAAGGAATCTCCACACTGTTCTCCATAGTGGCTGTACTAGTTTGCATTCCCACCAACAGTGTAAGAGGGTTCCCTTTTCTCCACACCCTCTCCAGCATTTATTGCTTGTAGACTTTTGGATAGCAGCCATTCTGACTGGTGTGTAATGGTACCTCATTGTGGTTTTGATTTGCATTTCTCTAATAATGAGTGATGTTGAGCATCTTTTCATGTGTTTGTTAGCCATCTGTATGTCTTCTTTGGAGAAATGTCTGTTTAGTTCTTTGGCCCATTTTTTGATTGGGTCGTTTATTTTTCTGGAATTCAGCTGCAGGAGTTGCTTGTATATTTTTGAGATTAATTGTTTGTCTGTTGCTTCGTTTGCTATTATTTTCTCCCATTCTGAAGGCTGTCTTTTCACCTTGCTTATAGTTTCCTTTGTTGTGCAAAAGCTTTTAATTTTAATTAGGTCCCATTTGTTTATTTTTGCTTTTATTTCCAATATTCTGGGGGTGGGTCATGGAGGATCCTGCTGTGATTTATGTCAGAGAGTGTTTTGCCTATGTTTTCCTCTAGGAGTTTTATAGTTTCTGGTCTTACATTTAGATCTTTAATCCATTTTGAGTTTATTTTTGTGTATGGTGTTAGGAAAGTGTTCTAGTTTCATTCTTTTACAAGTGGTTGACCAGTTTTCCCAGCACCACTTGTTAAAGAGATTGTCTTTTCTCCATTGTATACTCTTGCCTCCTTTGTCGAAGATAAGGTGCCCATAGGTGCGTGGGTTTATCTCTGGGCTTTCTATTTTGTTCCATTGATCTATATTTCTATCTTTGTGCCAGTACCACACTGTCTTGATGACTGTGGCTTTGTAGTAGAGCTTGAAGTCAGGCAGGTTGATTCCTCCAGTTCCATTCTTCTTTCTCAAGATTGCTTTGGCTATTCGAGGTTTCTTATATTTCCATACAAATTGTGAAATGATTTGTTCTAGTTCTGTGAAAAATATCATTGGTAGCTTGATAGGGATTGCATTGAATCTATAGATTGCTTTGGGTAGTATACTCATTTTCACTATATTAATTCTTCCAATCCATGAACACGGTATATTTCTCCATCTGTTTGTGTCCTCTTTGATTTCTTTCATCAGTGTTTTATAGTTTTCTATATATAAGTCTTTTGTTTCTTTAGGTAGAAATATTCCTAAGTATTTTATTCTTTTTGTTGCAATGGTGAATGGTATTGTTTCCTTAATTTCTCTTTCTGTTTTCTCATTATTGGTGTATAGGAATGCAAGGGATTTCTGTGTGTTAATTTTGTATCCTGCAACTTTACTATATTCATTGATTAGCTCTAGTAGTTTTCTGGTAGAATCTTTAGGGTTTTTCTATGTAGAGGATCATGTCATCTGCAAACAGTGAGAGTTTTACTTCTTCTTTTCCTATCTGTATTCCTTTTATTTCTTTTTCCGCTCTGATTGCTGTGGCCAAAACTTCCAAAACTATGTTGAATAGTAGTGGTGAAAGTGGGCATCCTTGCCTTGTTCCTGACTTTAGGGGAAATGCTTTCAGTTTTTCACCATTGAGGATAATGTTTGCTGTGGGTTTGTGTCATATATAGCTTTTATTATGTTGAGGTATGTTCCTTCTATTCCTGCTTTCTGGAGAGTTTTTATCATAAATGGATGTTGAATTTTGTCAAAGGTTTTTTCTGCATCTATTGAGATAATCATATTGTTTTTTTATCTTTCAATTTGTTAATGTGGTGAATTACATTGATTGATTTGCGGATGTTAAAGAAACCTTGCATTCCTGGGATAAAGCCCACTTGGTCATGATGTATGATCTTTTTAATATGATGTTGGATTCTGTTTGCTAGAATTTTATTAAGGATTTTTGCATCTATGTTCATCAGTGATATTGGCCTGTAGTTTTCTTTTTTTTGTGACATCTTTGTCTGGTTTTGGAATTAGGGTGATGGTGGCCTCATAGAATGAGTTTGGAAGTTTACCATCTTCTGCAATTTTCTGGAAGAGTTTTGAGTAGGATAGGTGTTAGCTCTTCTCTAAATTTTTGGTAGAATTCCGCTGTGAAGCCGTCTGGTCCTGGGCTTTTGTTTGCTGGAAGATTTCTGATTACAGTTTCGATTTCCGTGCTTGTGATGGGTCTGTTAAGATCTTCTATTTCTTCCTGGTTCCAATTTTGGAAAGTTATACTTTTTCTAAGAATTTGTCCATTTCTTCCAAGTTGTCCATTTTATTGGCATATAGCTGTTGGTAGTAGTCTCTTATGATCCTTTGTATTTCTGTGTAGTCTGTTGTGATCTCTCCATTTTCATTTCTAATTTTGTTGATCTGATTCTTCTCCCTTTGTTTTCTTGATGAGTCTGGCTAATGGCTTGTCAATTTTGTTTATCTTCTCGAAAAACCAGCTTTTAGTTTTGTTGATTTTTGCTATGGTCTCTTTTGTTTCTTTTGCATTTATTTCTGCCCTAATTTTTAAGATTTCTTTCCTTCTACTAACCCTGGGGTTCTTCATTTCTTCCTTCTCTAGTTGCTTTAGGTGTAGAGTTAGTTTATTTATTTGATTTTTTTCTTGTTTCTTGAGGTACGCCTGTATTGCTATGAACCTTCCCCTTAGCATTGCTTTTACAGTGTCCCATAGGTTTGGGGTTGTTGTGTTTTCATTTTCATTCGTTTCTATGCATATTTTGATTTCTTTTTTGATTTCTTCTGTGATTTGTTGGTTATTCAGAAGCGTGTTGTTTAGCCTCCATATGTTGGAATTTTTAATAGTTTTTTTTTCTGTAATTGAGGTCTAATCTTACTACATTGTGGTCAGAGAAAAAAAGGTGAAATTGATTGTTTGGGGTGGAAAGTCCTGTAAATGGTCAATGTACATCAAACTTGTCATAATTGATATCATTTAAAGTTTGTAGTTTCCTGTGTTAATTTTATGTATTAGTTTACCTATTCCATTTGCGTCAGCCGCACTGGGTTTGCCTCTCCAATACCCCGCCCCCCCCCCCCCCCCCCGCTTACGGCTGTGTGCATTACTCAGTGCTACCCTGGTCAGGCTTCAGGTTACGTCTGCCGGTGAGTTGTGACCTGAGATGCGTGCAACTTCCCATGTCTAAGCCATTCAGTTTCAGGTTCCCGGGTACTCACACAAAAGGCCAGACACGGTTGGGCCCACGGTTTTGGCGGATCCCCAGTCGGAAGCAGCTCCAGGCAGCAAGATATATAGGCGTAAGTCTCCCCTCTCCCCTATTGGGGCGGTGACGTGCGGCTTATCCTCCTTCCTGGTCCCGCCTCGTTTTAACATGCGCGCCTGGCTCCTTCTCCTGTGTTCTTTGTGACATTGTTCTGGGGAGGTTAGGTTCATCTTGCTGTCGACCCTCCCCGGCGGCTCTGTGACCCTCCTGGGATACACAAGCAAAAGTCTTTGCCTTAGAAACTGTGAAGCCTGTTTGCCAGTATGTGTGGGGTTTTGCCCTCACTCTGAGGCCAAAAAGTTTGCCCCCCTACCGGCTTCCGGCCTGGTGGTCACCCTGCCATGCAGTTTCTGAGCGGGGGGTGCGAGCTAGTCCGCTCACGGCCTACACGCCCAGCTCTTCCCCTGTAGTATCGCTTTAGTCCTATGCTACTATGTGATGTGGGGCCAGCAGTAAATGCTAGAGTGCCTTTAGATTGTAGGCTTTTTTTCAGAAATAGTTCTCTCTCTCTGACTGTCCCACAGTTTAGGTTACACAGTATCGGCGCGCTCATTTAGCTCCCTCAGATTGCCTCCTCGGGCCATTTGGCAGCTGTCCCTTACCCTAAGAGTAGTGCCACCCGCTCCTCTCCGTTCAGCCCCCACTTGCTGGTGGCGGATGCGAGCGTCTGGTTTTCTTTGCTCCGGGAAGTTGCCTTTAGGCACGTAATCTGTGGGTTTTATTTATTTTTTCCTCCCGGTTTTTATGTTGCCCTCCGAGAATTCACGAAAATCTTCCCCCAGACCCTCGCGTGTTCCCGTGAGAGGGGTTTCCTGGTGGTTTTGAGAACTTCTGTCCTCTTTTATCGGGAACTCCCTCCCGAGGACGGGTCCTCGAGTCGCCTAACACTATTTGTCTCTCTCTTTTTATCTTTTAATATTTTTGTCCTAACATCCTTTTGAAGATTATTGGGCTCTTTTTCTGGATGCCTGATGTACCTCTGCCAGCGATCAGAAGTTAGTTCTTGTGAAGTTTAGCTCAGCGGTTCAAGATGTCTATTTCAATAAAGTTGTGTGGCGGGAAGAGTGGTTCCTCCCCGTCCGTATGTCCTCCGCCATCTTAAGCACCCGCCCCCCAGCTGTTCATTCTTTTGTTTTTTGTTGCATAGTAGTTTTTTCTTTATATAACTCGTTGCATGGATGTATCACGGTTATATCCATCCACTGTGTTGATAAAACATTTGTGATTGTTCGCAATTGTGAGGCTGATCATGAATAAAACAGCTTCTGAATATTCATGGAGAAATTTTTTCGTGTGGAGTTATGTCTTCATATGTGGAGTCTAATATGAGTTAAAAGTTCAATGTATAATTTACTTTAGATAAGAAAAGAATTTGTCCCATTGTTTGATCATCATTTGTATTATCCTGTAACTGGTGAGATTTTTGAGACAATACATGGGTGATATTTTAGGCTTTCTCTCAAATCACACCACCTCAACTAATTTCATTTAGGTAAAAGAATTATTACTGAAAGAAATTAATTTAATACACCTTTATTCTAGCCAAAGCATACTGATGCTCTAACTCTTCGGTTTTACTGGATTGAAACAGAGTTTCAGAAACTCCCACAGCAGTCCCTTTGTTTAAAGAATCTGGCCTCCCCAGTGGCACTAGTGGTAAAAGAACATGCCTTCCAATGCAAGAGATTAAGGAGGAGTGGGCTCGATTCCTGGGTCAGGAAGATCCTCTGGAGGAGGGCATTAAGAACCCGATCTCCTTGTATCCTTGCCTGGGGAAGGAACCTGGGGAGTCTACAGTCACAGAGGGTCACAAAGAGTCGGACAATGCCTGAAGCCCCTTAGACACACACAGACGCTTCGATTGCAAGGGGCACCAAAGATTCCATCTCTGGTTGGGAGAAGGAATAAGACCTGCAATGCTAGCATGTAGTTGGCCAAAAAAGAAAAGAAAAAAAAAGTTAGAGTAAACTCAAGAGTTTTCAGTAAATATTAAAGCTTGCCCAAATTCAAATAGCATAATAAGAGTTGCAATCAGGATTCAAACTCAGCTCTGCTCCATTTACTGCGAAAACTGTAATGGCTCTTTCATCCTAAACAAACCTTTGAACATCAATTGCAGCAATGAAAACCTCCCCGCATTTAGCCAGAGGCCTCAGAGGAGAAGAGATGTGAAATGAGTTGCAGTCTTTTTTCTCGACTTGCTACAGAATTGAGGGTGAGAAGCCATCCAAACTCTTCCCTATATCAACCCAGCACTCAGGTTTATTCATCAGTTGTCCCACCCCTGTTCTTAGAAAACACAGAGGGCTTTTTAAAGAATCTTCTGGTCCCACTTGTTTGTTTTTCTCTCAGCCGCCAATCTAACCCTGAGATTATGATTGTTATTGCCAAATTAAAGGATAAGAGAAACAGAGTCTCTGTTTATATTATTATAACTCTATAAAGTTGCAGATTAGTGTGTCTTTTTCTTATTCATTAGTTTTTGGCTTCTTGAAAACAGAGATTATTATTGCCTTCGCCATTAACATCTGCATTGCTAAGCACTCCTGGAGAACTCAAGGCCAGGCAGACAATGGACAGTGTAACATGTGTTATGAATGGATTCACTAAACAAGTTTTTCTGCGCTTCAAGTTATGAAGTCTATCCTTTAGCGACATGTATTATACTAAAGCCCTATCTACTTTCAAAGTTTTTAAAGCCCAGGAGTAGGCTAAGATGAGATAAACCTCTAGGAAGGCTAGGAAGGCTAATGCATTTCCTTGTGTTTTGCACTTAATACTAACCTTCCAAGAAAGAAACCAGCATTTTTCTCTGACAGCTACCTCTCAAAATTATCCACAAGAGATCTGAGGCCTTTGAATGCAGAAATGGAAAGCCTACTGTGATCAATGAAATAAAATGTCCCACTGGATGAAGTCTGTCCACAAACTAAGAGCCCTCTAAAGGTGATCATTGAACATATTGCCCTCTCTCAAACAGCAGCCAAAATATCAGATTTCTAACTCCAGGTTGGGTGACAACGTTCTGGAGAAAAAGTCGAATTTCATGACAAACATAAGCATTTTAAGTTGCATATATGACAAGAGAAATTCTAGAAAAAATAGAATAAGAAAAATAAATTAGAGAACAAGAAAAAAACTATGTACCTCAAACACTCAAAGTTCAATGCTCAAAAAAACAAGAAAGACATAATCATCTCTTGAGAATCCCAGGTGGCTCAGCAGTAAAAGAATCCGCCTGCCAGTGCAGGAGGACATAAGGGTCACAGGTTCAATCCCTGGGGTCAGAAAAGAGTCCTCTGGAGAAAGGAAATGGCAATGCACTCCAATATCCTTGCCTTGCGAAAATTCTGCGAAGATGAAGATCCTCGTGTGGCTACAAGTCCCAATGGGGTTCAAAAAGAGTCAGATACAACTGAGTTTGCATTGCACAAATCATCTCTTGGTCATGCATAAAACCTCTAAGACTGTCCCTAATGGTGTTCACATCCTTCTCTTTGGTCCTTCTTGTCAGCTTCCACTGCTGTGAGTCGTTCTGTTCCCAAACACTGTTATCATTAGCCAACCTGCTTTGTAACAGATTACGTCGATTAGATTGAAGACATTAAGTTTTCACCAAAGTTGTCCCTGTTATCTAGCCAAGAGTCCGTTCTTTAAGGCAGAAACTCTCAAAGAAACTCAAAACCTCCCATTGACTCAGCCAAGGTAGAAGTCATTATCAATTTATCCTTCCAATGTATAATTACAATTTTTCAGTCCAGACACTAGAGGCAAACTGATAAAAGTCCCTTTCTTTTTCTCTGCAATATCAAGAAATAACTGATTATTCAATCTCTTTATCTCACTGCACATAGACCAACAAAGTTTATCAATCTATGGGTATAAATCACCAAGTGGGCCTTAGGAAGCATCACTATGAACAAAACTAGTGGAGGTGAAGGAATTCCAGTTGAGCTATTTCAAATCCTAAAAGATGATGCTGTGAAAGTGCTGCAGTCAATATGCCAGCAAATTTGGAAAACTCAACAGTGGCCCACAGGACTCGAAAAGGTCAGTTTTCATTTCCAAATCCCAAAGAAAGGCAATGCCAAAGAATGCTCAAACTACCGCACAATGGCACTCAACTCACACACTAGCAAAAATAATGCTCAAAATTCTCCAAGCCAGGCTTCAGCAATACGTGAACCATGAACTTCCAGATGTTCAAGCTGGTTTTAGAAAAGGCAGAGGAACCAGAGATCGAATTGCCAACATCCCGCTGGATCATCGAAAAAGCAAGAGAATTCCAGAAAAATATCTACTTCTGCTTTA
>JAGTYA010001140.1:0-13643 GCA_024291935.2 Okapia johnstoni | reverse complement strand
TAGTAGTCTCCAGACCTCTCTGCTACAGAGCACACATGGGGCAATAGCTCAGAGGAGTGTTCCTTGAGGTTCCCTGGCTTGGGGAAGCCCTACCCGGTCGGTGCGGCCTAGGCACTGTGGCCTCTTCCACGGACTTTCCAGGTAGCACTTTCCAGCCCCTTGTGATTTTCAGCCAAAGGCAGCCTGGCAGGGTCTCTTTCTTACAGTTATAAAAGGTAACCCAAGGGAGTGCTTATTCAAGCTTCCCTGGTACAAGAGGTTTTTGTCTGTTAAGAAGCCACAACAATGGGTCTGTTTTCCAGGGCCTCAGTTTCCCCGTCAGAACAGTCCTAGTCTCCAGACCTCTCTGCTACAGAGCACACATGGGGCAATAGCTCTGAGGAGTGTTCCTTGAGGTTCCCTGGCTTGGGGAAGCCCTACCCGGGCGGTGCGGCCTAGGCACTGTGGCCTCTTCCACTGACTTTCCAGGTAGCACTTTCCAGCCCCTTGTGATTTTCAGGAAAAAGGCAGCCTGGCAGGGTCTCTTCCTTAGAGTCATAAAAGGTAGCCCAAGGGAGTGCTTATTCAGGCTTCCCTGGTGCAAGAGGTGTTTGTCTGTTAAGAAGGCAGAACAATGGGTCTGCTCCCAGGGTCTCAGTTTCCCAATCAGAAGAGACCTAATAGTCTCCAGAGCTCTCTGCTATGGAGCACACATGGGGCAATAACTCTGAGGAGTGTTACTTGATGTTCCCTGGCTTGGGGAAGCCCTACGCGGGCGGTGGGGCCTAGGCACTGTGGCCTCTTCCACTGACTTTCCAGGTAGCACTTTCCAGCCCCTTGTGATTATCAGCCAAAGACAGCCTGGCAGGGTCTCTTCCTTAGAGTCATAAAAGGTAGCCCAAGGGAGTGCTTATCCAATTTCCCTGGCGAAACAGGTGTTTGCTGTTATGAATGGACAACAATAGGTTTGCCTCCATGTCTCAGTTTCCTAGTCAGACCAAGCCTAGTATCCAGAGCTCTCTGCTACAGAGCACACATGGGGCATTAGCTCTGAGGGAGGGTGCCTTGACGTTCACGGGTCTTGGGGAAGCCCTACCGGGGCGGTGGGGCCTAGGCAAAAAGGCCCCTACCACTGACTTTCCAGCCAGCACTTTCCAGCCCCTTGTGCTTTTCACCCAAATGGAGCCTGGCAGGGTCTCTTCCTTTAGAGTCATAAAAGATAGCCCAAGGGAGTCCTTTATTCAGACATCCCTGGTGCAAGAGGTGTTTGTCTGTTAAGTAGCCACAAAAATGGGTCTGCTCCCAGCGCCTCAGTTTCCCAGTCAGAACAGACCTAGTCTCCAGACCTCTCTGCTACAGAGCACACATGTGGCAATAGCTCTAAGAAGAGTGTTCCTTGAGGTTCCCTGGCTTGGGGATAAGCCTACCGGGTCGGGTGGTGGGGCCTAGGCACTGTGGCTTCTTCCACTGACTTTCCAGGTAGCACTTTCCAGCCCCTTGTGATTTTCAGCCAAAGGCAGCCTGGCAGGGTTCTCTTCCTTAGAGTCATAAAAGGTAGCCCAAGGGGAGTGCTTATTCAGGCTTCCCTGGTGAAAAGAGGTGTTTGTCTGTTAAGAAGCCACAACAATGGGTCTGCTTCCAGGGCCTCAGTTTCCCAGTCAGAACAGACCTAGTCTCCAGAGCTCTCTGCTACAGAGCACACATGGGGGCAATAGCTCTGAGGAGTGTGTCCTTGAGGTTCCCTGGCTTGGGGAAGCCCTACCCGGGCGGTGGGGCCTAGGCACTGTGGCCTCTTCCACTGAGACTTTCCAGGTAGCACTTTCCAGCCCCTTGTGTAATTTTCAGCCAAAGGCAGCCTGGCAGGGTCTCTTCCTTAGAGTCATAAAAGGTAGCCCAAGGGAGTGCTTATTCAATTCCCTGGTGCAAGAGGTGTTTTGTCTGTTAAGAAGCCACAACAATGGGTCTGCCTCCAGGGCCTCAGTTTCCCAGTCAGAACAGAGGACCTAGTAAATCCAGAGCTCTCTGCTACAGAGCACACATGGGGGCAATAGCTCTGAGGAGTGTTCCTTGAGGTTCCCTGGCTTGGGGAAGCCCTACCCGGGCGGTGGTGGGGCCTAGGCACTGTGGCCTCTTTCACACT
Organism: Okapia johnstoni; assembly: GCA_024291935.2. NCBI lineage: Eukaryota > Metazoa > Chordata > Mammalia > Artiodactyla > Giraffidae > Okapia > Okapia johnstoni. Next base: position 11,524 of record JAGTYA010001140.1, on the reverse strand, counting down.
GACTTTCCAGGTAGCACTTTCCAGCCCCTTGTGATTTTCAGCCAAAGGCAGAGCCTGGCAGGGGTCTCTTTCCTTAGAGTCATAAAAGGTAGCCCAAGGGAGTGCTTATTCAGGCTTCCCTGGTGCAAGAGGTGTTTGTTGTTTGTTGTTAAGAAGCCACAAACAATGGGTCTGCTCCAGGGCCCTCAGTTTCCCAGTCAGAACAGACCTAGTCTCCAGAGCTCTCTGCTACAGAGCACACATGGGGCAATAGCTCTGAGGAGGAGGTTCCTTGAGGTTTCCCTGGCTTGGGGAAGCCCTACTACGGGCGGTGGGGCCTAGGCACTGTGGCCTCTTCCACTGACTTTCCAGGTAGCACTTTCCAGCCCCTTGTGATTTTCAGCCAAAAGCAGCCTGGCAGGGTCTCTTTCCTTAGAGTCATAAAAGGTAGCCCAAGGGAGTGCTTATTCAAGCTTCCTGGTGCAAAGAGGTGTTTGTCTGTTAAGAAGCCACAACAATGGGTCTCTGCTCCCAGGGCCCTCAGTTTCCAGTCAGAACAGACCTAGTAGTCTCAGAGCTCTCTGCTACAGAGCACACATGGGGCAATAGCTCTGAGGAGGGTGTTCCTTGAGGTTCCCTGGCTTGGGGAAAGCCCTACCCGGGCGGTGGGGCCTAGGCACTGTGGGCCCTCTTCCACTGACTTTCCAGGTAGCACTTTCCAGCCCCTTGTGATTTTCAGCCAAAGGCAGCCTGGCAGGGTCTCTTCCTTAGAGTCATAAAAGGGTAGCCCAAGGGAGTGCTTATTCAGAGTCTTCCCTGGTGCAAGAGGTGTTTTTGTCTGTTATAAGAAGCCACAACAATGGGTCTGCTCCCAGGGCCCTCAGTTTCCCAGTCAGAACAGACCTAGTCTCCAGAGCTCTTCTGCTACAGAGCACACATGGGGGGCAATAGCTCTGAGGAGTGTTCCTTGAGGTTCCCTGGCTTGGGGAAGCCCTACCCGGGCGGTGGGGCCTAGGCACTGTGGCCCTCTTCACTGACTTTCCAGGTAGCACTTTCCAGCCCCTTGTGATTTTCAGCCAATGAGGCAGCCTGGCAGGGTCTCTTCCTTAGAGTCATAAAAAGGTAGCCCAAGGGGAGTGCTTATTCAGGCTTCCCTGGGTGCAAGAGGTGTTTGTCTGTTAAGAAGCCACAACAATGGGTCTGCTCCCAGGGCCTCAGTTTCCCAGTCAGAACAGACCTAGTAGTCTCAGAGCTCTCTGCTACAGAGCACACATGGGGCAATAGCTCTGAGGAGGGTGTTTCCTTGAGGTTCCAGGGCACCTTGGTGGGGAAGCCCTAAACCGGGGCCGTGGGGCCTAGGCACTGTGGCCTTCTCTTCCACTGACTTTCCAGGTATCACTTTCCAGCCCCTTGTGATTTTCAGCCAAAGGCATGCAGCCTGGCAGGGTCTTGTTCCTTAGAGTCATAAAAAGGTAGCCCAAGGCCAGGAGGGCTTATTCAGGAGCTTCCCTGGTGCAAGAGGTGTTTGTCTCTGTGTAAGAAGCCACAACAATGGGTGGGTGCTCCCAGGGCCTCAGTTTCCCCCAGTCAGAACAGACCTATTAGTCTCCAGAGCTCTCTGCTACTACAGAGCAGACATGGGGCAATTATTAGGTCTCCTGGTGAAGCTGAGTGGAGGGTGCCTTGAGGCCTCAGGGCCTGGCTTGGGGAAGCCCTACCCGGCTATGTGGTGGGGCCTAGGCACTGTGTGGCCTCTTTCCACTGACTTTCCAGGTAGCACTTTCCAGCCCCTTGTGATTTTCAGCCAAATGGCAGCCTTGCAGGGTCTCTTCCTTAGAGTCATAAAAGGTAGCCCCAAGGGAGTGCTTATTCAAGCTTCCCTGGTGCAAGAGGTGTTTGGGCTGTTAAGAAGCCACAACAATGGGTCTGCTCCCAGGGCCTCAGTTTCCCAGTCAGAACAGACCTAGTCTCCCAGAGCTCTCTGCTACAGAGCACAGAGCACATGGGGGCAAAAAGCCGCTCTGAGGAGGTGTTCCTTGACGTTCCCTGCACTTGGGGAAGCCCCTACCCCGGGCGGTGGGGCCTAGGCACTGTGGCCTCTTTTCCACTGACTTTCCAGGTAGCACTTTCCCCAGCCCCTTGTGATTTTCAGCCCAAAGGCAGCCTGGCAGGGTCTCTTCCTTTAGAGTCATAAAAGGTAGCCCAAGGGAGACTGCTTATTCAGTCTTTCCCTGGTGCAAGAGGTGTTTGGCTGTGAAGAAGCCACAACAATGGCTCTGCTCCCAGGGCCTCAGTTTCCCCAGTCAGAACAGACCTAGTCTCCAGAGCTCTCTGCTACAGAGCAACACATGGGGAAATAGCTCTGAGGAGGTGTTCCTTGAGGTTCCAGGGCACTGGGAAGCCCCTACCCGGGGCGTGGGGCCTAGGCACTGTGGCCTCTCTTTCCACTGACTTTCCAGGTAGCACTTTCCAGCCCCTTGTGATTTTCAGCCAAAGGCAGCCTGGCAGGGTCTCTTCCTTAGAGTCAAAAAAGGTAGCCCAAGGGAGTGCTTATTCAGTCTTTCCCTGGTGCAAGAGGTGTTTGGCTGTGAAGACGCCACAACAATGGCTCTGCTCCCAGGGCCTCAGTTTTCCCAGTCAGAACAGACCTAGTCTCCAGAGCTCTCTGCTACAGAGCACACATGGGGCAATAGCTCTGAGGAGGGTGTTCCCTTCAGGTTCCCTGGCACTGGGAAGCCCTACCCGGGCTTTGGAGCCTAGGCACTGTGGCCTCTCTTTCACTGACTTTCCAGGTAGCACTTTCCAGCCCCTTGTGATTTTCAGCCAAAAGCAGCCTGGCAGGGTCTCTTCCTTAGAGTCATAAAAGGTAGCCCAAGGGACTGTGCTTATTCAGTCTTCCCTGGTGCAAACAGGTGTTTTGCTGTTAAGACCAGCCACAACAATGGCTCTGCCTCCCAGGGCCTCAGTTTCCCAGTCAGAACAGACCTAGTAGTCTCCAGAGCTCTCTGCTACAGAGCAGACATGGGGGCAATAGCTCTGAGGAGGGTTCCTTGAGGTTCCCTGGCCTTGGGGGAAGCCCTACCCGGGTGCTGGGGGCCTAGGCACTGTGGCCTCTTTCCACTGACTTTCCAGGTAGCACTTTCCAGCCCCTTGTGATTTTCAGAGCCAGATGCAGCCTTGCAGGGTCTCTTCCTTAGAGACATAAAAGGTAGCCCAAGGGAGTGCTTATTCAGTCTTTCCCTGGTGCAAGAGGTGTTTGTTGTGTTAAGACGCCACAACAATGGTTCTGCTCCCAGGGCCTCAGTTTCCCAGTCAGAACAGACCTAGTCTCCAGAGCTCTCTCTGCTACAGAGCAGACACATGGGGCAATAGCTCAGAGGAGTGTTCCTTTGAGGTTCCCTGGCTTGGGGAAGCCCTACCCGGGCTTTGGAGGCTAGGCACTGTGGCCTCTTTCACTGACTTTCCAGGTAGCACTTTCCCAGCCCTTGTGATTTTCAGCCAGATGGCAGCCTGGCAGGGTCTCTTCCTTAGAGTCAAAAAAGGTAGTAGCCCAAGGGAGTGCTTATTCAGTCTCTTCCCCTGGTGCAAGAGGGGTGTTTGGCTGTTAAGAAGCCACAACAATGGGGTCTGCTCCCAGGGCCTCTCAGTTTCCCAGTCAGAACAGACCTAGTCTCCAGAGCTCTCTGCTACAGAGCACACATGGGGAAAAAAGCTCTGAGGAGTGGTTCCTTGAGGTTCCCTGGCTTGGGGAAGCCCTACCCGGGTTTGGAGGCTAGGCACTGTGGCCTCTTTCACTGACTTTCCAGGTATCACTTTCCAGCCCCTTGTGATTTTCAGCCAGATGCAGCCTTGCAGGGTCTCTCTTCCTTAGAGTCAAAAAAGGTAGCCCAAGGGACTGCTTATTCAGTCTTCCCTGGTGCAAGAGGTGTTTGGCTGTTAAGACGCCCACAAACAATGGCTCTGCTCCCAGGGCCTCAGTTTCCCAGTCAGAACAGACCTAGTAGTCTCCAGAGCTCTCTGCTACAGAGCACACATGGGGACAAAAAGCTCTGAGGGAGGGTGCCTTCAGGTTCCAGGGCCACTGGGGAAGCTCTTACCTGGGCTTGGGGGAAGCCTAGGCACTGTGTGGCCTCTTTCACTGACTTTCCAGGTATCACTTTCCCAGCCCCTTGTGATTTTCAGCCAGACTGCAGCCTTGCAGCTTTGCAGGTCTCTTCCTTAGAGTCAAAAAAGGTAGCCCAGGGACTGCTTATTCAGACTTCCCTGGGTGCAAGAGGTGTTTGGCTGTGAAGACGCCAGAACAATGGCTCTGCTCCAGGGCCTCAGTTTTCCCAGTCAGAACAGACCTAGTCTCCAGAGCTTTATCTGCTACAGAGCAGACATGGGGAAAAAGCTCTGAGGAGGGTTTCTTTGATGATTTGGGGAAGCCCTAAAGGTGCTGGTGGGAGTAGGCACTGTGGCCTCTTCACTGACTTTCCAGGTATCACTTCCCAGCCCCTTGTGATTTTCAGCCAGATGCAGCCTTGCAGGGTCTCTTCCTTAGAGTCAAAAAAGGTAGCCCAAGGGACTGCTTATTCAGTCTTCCCCTGGTGCAAGAGGTGTTTGTCTGTGAAGAGACGCCAAAACAATGGCTCTGCTCCCAGGCCTCAGTTTCCCAGTCAGAACAGACCTAGTAGGCTCCAGAGCTCTCTGCTACAGAGCAGACATGGGGGAAAAAGCGCTCTGAGGAGTGTTCCTTCACTGACGTTCCCTGCTTTGTCGAAGCCCTACCCGGGCTTTGGGGCCTAGGCACTGTGGCCTCTTCCACTGACTTTCCAGGTATCACTTTCCAGCCCCTTGTGATTTTCAGCCAAATGCAGCCTTGCAGGGTCTCTTCCCTTAGAGTCAAAAAAGGTAGCCCAAGGGACTGCTTATTCAGTCTTCCCTGGTGCAAGAGGTGTTTTGGCTGTGAAGACGCCAGAACAATGGCTCTGCTCCCCAGGCCTCAGTTTCCCACAGTCAGAACAGACCTAGTAGTCTCCAGAGCTCTCTGCTACAGAGCAGACATGGGGGGAAAATAGCTCTGAGGAGGGTGCCTTGAGGTTCCCCTGGCACTGGGGAAGCCCTACTACCTGGGGTTGGGGCCTAGGCACTGTGGCCTCTTTTCACTGACTTTCCAGGTATCACTTTCCAGCCCCTTGTGATTTTCAGCCAGATGCAGCCTTGCAGGGTCTCTTTCCTTAGAGTCAAAAAAGGTAGCCCAAAGGGACTGCTTATTCAGCTTCCCCTGGTGCAAGAGGTGTTTTGGCTGTTAAGACGCCACAACAATGGGTCTGCTCCCAGGGCCTCAGTTTCCCAGTCAGAACAGACCTAGTCTCCAGAGCTCTCTGCTACAGAGCAGACATGGGGAAAAAGCTCTCTGAGGAGGGTTCCTCCTTGACGTTCCCTGGCACTGTCGAAGCCTTACCGGGGTGCTTTGGGGAGCCTAGGCACTGTGGCCTCTTTCACTGACTTTCCAGGTATCACTTCCCAGCCCCTTGTGATTTTCAGCCAGATGCAGCCTTGCAGGGTCTCTTCCTTAGAGTCAAAAAAGGTAGCCCAAGGGACTGCTTATTCAGTCTTCCCCTGGTGCAAGAGGTGTTTGGCTGTGAAGACGCCAGAACAAATGGCTCTGCTCCCAGGGCCTCAGTTTCCCCAGTCAGAACAGACCTAGTCTCCAGAGCTCTCTGCTACAGAGCAGACACATGGGGAAATAGCTCTGAGGAGGGTGCCTTGAGGTTCCCTGGGCTTGGGGAAGCCCTACCGGGGCTGGGGGGCCTAGGCACTGTGGCCTCTTTCACTGACTTTCCAGGTATCACTTCCAGCCCCTTGTGATTTTCAGCCAGATGCAGCCTTGCAGGGTCTCTTCCTTTAGAGTCAAAAAAGGTAGCCCAAGGGACTGCTTATTCAGTCTTCCCTGGTGCAAGAGGTGTTTGGCTGTGTGAAGACGCCAGAACAATGGGTCTGCTCCCAGGGCCTCAGTTTCCCAGTCAGAACAGACCTAGTCTCCAGAGCTCTCTGCTACAGAGCAGACATGGGGAAAATAGCTCTGAGGAGGGTTCCTTGAGGCTCCCTGGCCTTGGGGAAGCCCTACCCGGGCTGGGGAGCCTAGGCACTGTGGCCTCTTTCACTGACTTTCCAGGTATCACTTTTCCAGCCCCTTGTGATTTTCAGCCAGATGCAGCCTTGCAGGTCTCTTCCTTAGAGTCAAAAAAGGTAGCCCAAGGGACTGCTTATTCAGTCTTCCCTGGTGCAAGAGGTGTTTGGTCTGTGAAGACGCCAGAACAATGGCTCTGCTCCCAGGGCCTCAGTTTCCCCAGTCAGAACAGACCTAGTCTCCAGAGCTCTCTGCTACAGAGCAGCACACATGGGGCAATAGCTCTGAGGAGGGTTCCTTGAGGTTCCCTGGCTTGGGAAGCCCTACCCGGGCTTTGGAGCCTAGGCACTGTGGCCTCTTTCACTGACTTTCCAGGTATCACTTCCCAGCCCCCTTGTGATTTTCAGCCAGATGCAGCCTTGCAGGGTCCTCTTCCTTAGAGTCAAAAAAGGTAGCCCAAGGGACTGCTTATTCAGTCTTCCCTGGTGCAAGAGGTGTTTGGCTGTGAAGACGCCAGAACAATGGCTCTGCTCTCCAGGGCCTCAGTTTCCCCAGTCAGAACAGACCTAGTCTCCAGAGCTCTCTGCTACAGAGCAGACATGGGGCAAAAGCTCTGAGGAGGGTGCCTTCACGTTCCAGGGCACTGGGGAAGCCCTACCTGGGCTTTGGAGCCTAGGCACTGTGGCCTCTTTCACTGACTTTCCAGGTATCACTTTCCCAGGCCCTTTGTGATTTTCAGCCAGATGCAGCCTTGCAGGGTCTCTTCCTTAGAGTCAAAAAAAAAGGTAGCCCAAGGGAGTGCTTATTCAGTCTTCCCTGGTGCAAGAGGTGTTTGGCTGTGAAGACGCCAGAACAATGGCTCTGCTCCCAGGGCCTCAGTTTTTCCCAGTCAGAACAGACCTAGTCTCCAGAGCTCTCTGCTACAGAGCAGACATGGGGAAAAAGCGCTGTGGAGGGTGCCTTTCACGTTCCAGGGCACTGTCGAAGCCCTACCTGGGCTTTGGAGCCTAGGCACTGTGGCTCTCTTCCACTGACTTTCCAGGTATCACTTTCCAGCCCCTTGTGATTTTCAGCCAGATGCAGCCTTGCAGGGTCTCTTCCTTAGAGTCAAAAAAAGGTAGCCCAATGGAGTGCTTATTCAGTCTTTCCTGGTGCAAGAGGTGTTTGGCTGTGAAGACGCCAGAACAATGGCTCTGCTCCCAGGGCCTCAGTTTCCCAGTCAGAACAGACCTAGTCTCCAGAGCTCTCTGCTACAGAGCACACATGGGGGCAATAGCTCTGAGGAGTGTTCCTTGAGGTTCCCTGGCTTGGGGAAGCCCTACCCGGGTGGTGGAGGCCTAGGCACTGTGGCCTCTTCCACTGACTTTCCAGGTAGCACTTTACAGCCCCTTGTGATTTTCAGCAGCAAAGGCAGCCTGGCAGGGTCTCTCTTCCTTAGAGTCATAAAAGGTAGCCCAAGGGAGTGCTTATTCAACCTTCCCTGGTGCAAGAGGTGTTTTGTCTGTTAAAGTAGCCACAACAATGGGTCTGCTCCCAGGGCCTCAGTTTCCCAGTCAGAACAGACCTAGTCTCCAGAGCTCTCTGCTACAGAGCACACATGGGGCAATAGCTCTGAGGAGTGTTCCTTGAGGTTCCCTGGCTTGGGGAAGCCCTACTCGGGCGGTGGGGCCTAGGCACTGTGGCCTTCTTCCACTGACTTTCCAGGTAGCACTTTCCAGCCCCTTGTGATTTTCAGCCAAAGGCAGCCTGGCAGGGTCTCTTCTTAGAGTCATAAAAAGGTAGCCCAAGGGAGTGCTTATTCAAGTTTCCCTGGTGCAAGAGTTTGTTTGTCTGTTAAGAAGCCACAACAATGGGTCTGATCCCAGGGCCTCAGTTTCCCCAGTCAGAACAGACCTAGTCTCCACAGCTCTCTGCTACACAGAGCACACATGGGGCCAATAGCTCTGAGGAGTGTTCCTTGTGGTTCCCTGGCTTGGGGAAGTCCTACCGCGGCGCTGGCACCTAAGCACTGTGATCTCTTCCACTGACTTTCCAGGTAGCACTTTCCAGCCCCTTGTGATTTTCAGCAAAAAGGCAGCCTGGCAGTGTCTCTTCGTTGGAGTCATAAAAAGTAACCCAAGGGAGTGCTTATTTAAGCTTCCCTGGTGCAAGAGGTGTTTCTCTGTTAAGAAGGCTCAACAATCGGTCTGCTCCCAGGGTCTCAGTTTCCCAGTCAGAACAGACCTAGTAGTCTCCAGAGCTTTCTGCTACAGAGCACACATGGGGCAATAGCTCTGAGAAGTGTTACTTGATGTTCCCTGGCTTGGGGAAGCCCTACCCGGGCGGTGGGGCCTAGACACTGTGGCCTCTTCCACTGACTTTCCAAGTAGCACTTTCCAGCCCCTTGTGATTTTCAGCCAAAGACAGCCTGGCAGGGTCTCTTCCTTAGAGTCATAAAAGGTAGCCCAAGGGAGTGCTTATCCAATCTTCCCTGGCGAAACAGGTTTTTGCTGTTATGAAGAGACAACAATGGGTTTGCCTCCAGGCCTCAGTTTCCTAGTCAGACCAAGCCTAGTATCCAGAGCTCTCTGCTACAGAGCACACATGAGGCATTAGCTCTGAGGAGGGTGCCTTGACGTTCACGGGCTTGGGGAAGCCCTACCGGGGCGGTGGGGCCTAGGCACAATGGCCCCTACCACTGACTTTCCAGCTTGCACTTTCCAGGCCCTTGTGCTTTTCAACCAAATGGAGCCTGGCAGGGTCTCTTCCTTAGAGTCATAAAATATAGCCCAAGGGAGTGCTTATTCAGACATCCCTGGTGCAAGAAGTGTTTGTCTGTTAAGTAGCCACAACAAAGGGTCTGCTCCAGCGCCTCAGTTTCCCAGTCAGAACACACCTAGTCTCCAGAGCTCACTACTAAAGAGCACACATGGGGCAATAGCTCTGAGGAGTGTTCCGTGAGATTCCCTGGCTTGGGGAAGCCCTACTGGGCGGTGGGGCCTAGGCACTGTGATCCCTTCCACTGACTTTTCAGGTAACACATTCCACCCCTTGTGATTTTCAGCCACAGGCAGCCTGGCAGGGTCTCTTCCTTAGAGTCATAAAAGGTAGCCCAAGGTAGTGCTTATTCAAGCGTCCCTGGTACAAGAGGTGTTTATCTGTTAAGAATCCACAGCCATGGGCCAGTTCCGAGGTCCTCGGGTTCCAGTCAAAACAGACCTAGTAGCCCTCAGAGCCCTCTGCTACAGAGCACACATGGGGCAATAGCTCTGAGGAGTGTTCCTTGAGGTTCCCTGGCTTGGGGAAGCGCTACCCCGGCGATGGCACCTAGGCACTGTGATCTCTTCCACTGACTTTCCAGGTAGCACTTTCCAGCCCCTTGTGATTTTCAGCCAAAGGCAGCCTGGCAGGGTCTCTTCCTTAGAGTCATAAAAGGTAACCCAAGGGAGTGCTTATTCAAGCTTCCCTGGTGGAAGAGGTGTTTGTGTGTTAAGAAAGCACAACAATGGGTCTGTTCCCAGAGTCTCAGTTTCCCAGTCAGAACAGACCTAGTAGTCTCCAGAGCGTTCTGCTACAGAGGACACATGGGGCAATAGCTCTGAGGAGTGTTCCTTTAGGTTCCCCAGCTTGGGGAAGCCCTACCCGGGCGGTGGGCCCTAGGCACTGTGGCCTCTTCCACTGATTTTCCAGGTAGCACTTTCCAGCCCCTTGTGATTTTCAGCCAAAGACAGCCTGACAGGGTCTCTTCCTTAGAGTCATAAAAGGTAGCACAAGGGAGTGCTTATTCAGGCTTCCCTGGTGCAAGAGGTGTTTGGCTGTTAAGAAGCCACAATAATGGGTCTGCTCCCAGGGCCTGAGTTTCCCAGTCAGAACAGACCTAGTATCTAGAGCTCTCTGCTACAGAGCACATATGGGGCAATAGCTCTGAGGAGTGTTCCTTGAGGTTCCCTGGCTTGGTGAAGCCCTACCCGGGCGGTGGGGCCTAGGCAATGTGGCCTCTTCCACTGACTTTCCAGGTAGCACTTTCCAGCCCCTTGTGATTTTCAGCCAAAGACAGCCTGGCAGGGTCTCTTCCTTAGAGTCATAAAAGGTAGCCCAAGGGAGTGCTTATCCAATTTCCCTGGCGAAACAGGGGTTTGCTGTTATGAATGGACAACAATAGGTTTGCCTCCATGTCTCAGTTTCCTAGTCAGACCAAGCCTAGTATCCAGAGCTCTATGCTACAGAGCACACATGAGCCATTAGCTCTGAGGAGGGTGCCTTGACGTTCACGGGCTTGGGGAAGCCCTACCGGGGCGGTGGGGCCTAGGCACAATGGCCCCTACCGCTGAATTTCCAGCTAGCACTTTCCAGCCCCTTGTGCTTTTCACCCAAATGGAGCCTGGCAGGGTCTCTTCCTTAGAGTCATAAAAGATAGCCCAAGGGAGTCCTTATTCAGACATCCCTGGTGCAAGAGTTGTTTGTCTGTTAAGTAGTCACAACAATGGGTCTGCTCCAGCGCCTCAGTTTCCCAGTCAGAACAGACCTAGCCTCCAGACCTCTCTGCTACAGAGCACACATGTGGCAATACATCTAAGAAGAGTTCCTTGAGGTTCCCTGGCTTGGGGAAGCCCTACTCGGGTGGTGGGGCCTAGGCACTGTGGCTTCTTCCACTGACTTTCCAGGTAGCACTTTCCAGCCCCTTGTGATTTTCAGCCAAAGGCAGCCTGGAAGGATCTCTTCTTAGAGGCATAAAAGGTAGCCCAAGGGAGTGCTTATTCAAGCTTCCCTGGTGAAAGAGGTGTTTGTCTGTTAAGAAGCCACAACACTGGGTCTGATCCCAGGGCCTCAATTTCCCAGTCAGAACAGACCTAGTCTCCACAGCTCTCTGATACAGAGCACACATGGGGCAATAGCTCTGAGGAGTGTTCCTTGAGGTTCCCCGGTTTGGGGAAGCCCTACCCGGGCGGTGGGGCCTAGGCACTGTAGCCTCTTCCACTGACTTTCCAGGTAGCACTTTCCAGCCCCTTGTGATTTTCAGCCAAAGACAGCCTGGCAGGGTCTCTTCCTTAGAGTCATAAAAGGTAGCCCAAGGGAGTGCTTATTCAGGCTTCCCTGGTGCAAGAGGTGCAGTCAGAACAGACCTAGTATCTAGAGCTCTCTGCTACAGGGCACATATGGGGCAATAGCTCTGAGGAGTGTTCCTTGAGGTTCCCTGGCTTGGGGAAGCCCTACCCGGGCGGTGGGGCCGAGGCACTGTGTCCTCTTCCACTGACTTTCCAGGTAGCACTTTCCAGTCACTTCTGATATTCAGCCAAAGGCAGCCTGGCAGGGTCTCTTCCTTAGAGACATAAAAGATAGCCCAAGGGAGTGTTTATTCAAGCTTCCCTGGTGGAAGTAGTGTTTGTCTGTTAAGAAGCCACAGCAATGGGTCTGCTCCCAGGGCCTCAGTTTCCCAGTCAGAACAGCCTT
>JAGTYA010001139.1:0-13644 GCA_024291935.2 Okapia johnstoni | reverse complement strand
CAGCGAAGCGAGAGCCGTCCTGCCTTCTCTCTGGCGCTGCAACGGAGGCTGGACTCCCTCTAGGCGCCCCCAGAGGTTCCCTGGGTTACCCGTGTCCACAGGCGAGCGGAACCCTGAGTCTCCCAGAGGCCGCTCGCGAGGGGCCCCCGTCGCCGTCGGCCCCTCCTCTCGAAAGGGGGGTCCAATCCCCTTCCTGAATGCCATCGCAATCCCTACATTCCCTCGCACCTCCAGAGCGGGACTCTCGCCTCTCCTGAGGTTCGAGAAGAGGCCCCAAGGGGCCAGTTCCGGCCGCAAGACCAAAGGTCCCCGAGGAACCCCCATCGGCAAGCGAGTCCAGTTCCCTGGACGTGAGGCGAGGGGAAGCCCAGCAGCCCCTGGCGATGTCAAAGGAGGCCCGGACTTCTCAGAGGCAACAAGAGAGGCTCCCCGAGGCGCCACGCCCCCGATTCAGAGAGGCCACCCCCGCTTCCCCCTGCGCCGCGCGGAAAAGCACGACCTTCGCCCCTGCATTCGAGGGGGAAGCCCGATTGCCCTTGGCTGTGACCGGAGAGAAAGGCTGAGTCCCCTCGACTCCCTGGAGGCCACCCCACAGGTGCCAGTTATACCTGTCCCCTCCCCCCCTCCGGGGACCCCCGAGGGTCCTAGCTCCATGCCTGACGCGGACCCAGGGCGCTGCAGCGCCTCCTGGCGAATCCCGAGGCTGCTCGGGCCCCTGTCCGCTCGAAAGGAGGCATGGCGACCCCCGCTGGGCTAACGGGGGAGACGGGCCGGGGTACCCGCCGCAACTCGAGAATGCACCGCCGCAAGTCGAGAACACCCCCGTGAGGCCACGCCCATAGAGGGAGGAGGCGCTTTTCCCTTGCAGGGCATGGAGAGCATGCCCGGCACCTGTTCCGGCTCCGAACGGGGCTTGACTCCTTGCGGGCGACTCCAGGTGTCCCCCGAGATCCCCGGGCCAACCTGCCAAGAAAGCGGGGCTTCCCGCCACACCGCGAGGGCGTCCCCCGGGCCCCCCTCCTTGCGAGACGGGGCCCTTGGGATCTGCAGCGACGCGAGAGCCGTCCTGCCTTCTCTCTGGCGCTGCAACGGAGGCTGGACTCCCTCTAGGCGCCCCCAGAGGTTCCCTGGGATACCCGTGTCCACAGGCGAGCGGAACCCTGAGTCTCCAGAGGCCGCTCGCGAGGGGCCCCCCGTCGCCGTCGGCCCCTCCTCTCGAAAGGGGGGTCCAATCCCCTTCCTGAATGCCACCGCAATCCCTACATTCCCTCGCACCTCCAGAGCGGGACTCTCGCCTCTCCTGAGGTTCGAGAAGAGGCCCCAAGGGGCCAGTTCCGGCCGCAAGACCAAAGGTCCCCGAGGAACCCCCATCGGCAAGCGAGTCCAGTTCCCGGACGTGAGGCGAGGGGAAGCCCAGCAGCCCCTGGCGATGTCAAAGGAGGCCTGGACTTCTCAGAGGCAACAAGAGAGGCTCCCCGAGGCGCCACGCCCCCGATTCAGAGAGGCCACCCCCGCTTCCCCCTGCGCCGCGCGGAAAAGCACGACCTTCGCCCCTGCATTCGAGGGGAAGCCCGATTGCCCTTGGCTGTGACCGGAGAGAAAGGCTGAGTCCCCTCGACTCCCTGGAGGCCACCCCACAGGTGCCAGTTATACCTGTCCCCTCCCCCCCTCCGGGGACCCCCGAGGGTCCTAGCTCCATGCCTGACGCGGACCCAGGGCGCTGCAGCGCCTCCTGGCGAATCCCGAGGCTGCTCGGGCCCCTGTCCGCTCGAAAGGAGGCATGGCGACCCCGCTGGGCTAACGGGGGAGACGGGCCGGGGTACCCGCCGCAACTCGAGAATGCACCGCCGCAAGTCGAGAACACCCCCGTGAGGCCACGCCCATAGAGGGAGGAGGCGCTTTTCCCTTGCAGGGCATGGAGAGCATGCCCCGGCACCTGTTCCGGCTCCGAACGGGGCTTGACTCCTTGCGGGCGACTCCAGGTGTCCCCCGAGATCCCCGGGCCAACCTGCCAAGAAAGCGGGGCTTCCCGCCACACCGCGAGGGCGTCCCCCGGGCCCCCCTCCTTGCGAGACGGGGCCCTTGGGATCTGCAGCGACGCGAGAGCCGTCCTGCCTTCTCTCTGGCGCTGCAACGGAGGCTGGACTCCCTCTAGGCGCCCCCAGAGGTTCCCTGGGATACCCGTGTCCACAGGCGAGCGGAACCCTGAGTCTCCAGAGGCCGCTCGCGAGGGGCCCCCCGTCGCCGTCGGCCCCTCCTCTCGAAAGGGGGGTCCAATCCCCTTCCTGAATGCCACCGCAATCCCTACATTCCCTCGCACCTCCAGAGCGGGACTCTCGCCTCTCCTGAGGTTCGAGAAGAGGCCCCAAGGGGCCAGTTCCGGCCGCAAGACCAAAGGTCCCCGAGGAACCCCCATCGGCAAGCGAGTCCAGTTCCCTGGACGTGAGGCGAGGGGAAGCCCAGCAGCCCCTGGCGATGTCAAAGGAGGCCTGGACTTCTCAGAGGCAACAAGAGAGGCTCCCCGAGGCGCCACGCCCCCGATTCAGAGAGGCCACCCCCGCTTCCCCCTGCGCCGCGCGGAAAAGCACGACCTTCGCCCCTGCATTCGAGGGGAAGCCCGATTGCCCTTGGCTGTGACCGGAGAGAAAGGCTGAGTCCCCTCGACTCCCTGGAGGCCACCCCACAGGTGCCAGTTATACCTGTCCCCTCCCCCCCTCCGGGGACCCCCGAGGGTCCTAGCTCCATGCCTGACGCGGACCCAGGGCGCTGCAGCGCCTCCTGGCGAATCCCGAGGCTGCTCGGGCCCCTGTCCGCTCGAAAGGAGGCATGGCGACCCCGCTGGGCTAACGGGGGAGACGGGCCGGGGTACCCGCCGCAACTCGAGAATGCACCGCCGCAAGTCGAGAACACCCCCGTGAGGCCACGCCCATAGAGGGAGGAGGCGCTTTTCCCTTGCAGGGCATGGAGAGCATGCCCCGGCACCTGTTCCCGGCTCCGAACGGGGCTTGACTCCTTGCGGGCGACTCCAGGTGTCCCCCGAGATCCCCGGGCCAACCTGCCAAGAAAGCGGGGCTTCCCGCCACACCGCGAGGGCGTCCCCCGGGCCCCCCTCCTTGCGAGACGGGGCCCTTGGGATCTGCAGCGACGCGAGAGCCGTCCTGCCTTCTCTCTGGCGCTGCAACGGAGGCTGGACTCCCTCTAGGCGCCCCCAGAGGTTCCCTGGGATACCCGTGTCCACAGGCGAGCGGAACCCTGAGTCTCCAGAGGCCGCTCGCGAGGGGCCCCCCGTCGCCGTCGGCCCCTCCTCTCGAAAGGGGGGTCCAATCCCCTTCCTGAATGCCACCGCAATCCCTACATTCCCTCGCACCTCCAGAGCGGGACTCTCGCCTCTCCTGAGGTTCGAGAAGAGGCCCCAAGGGGCCAGTTCCGGCCGCAAGACCAAAGGTCCCCGAGGAACCCCCATCGGCAAGCGAGTCCAGTTCCCTGGACGTGAGGCGAGGGGAAGCCCAGCAGCCCCTGGCGATGTCAAAGGAGGCCTGGACTTCTCAGAGGCAACAAGAGAGGCTCCCCGAGGCGCCACGCCCCCGATTCAGAGAGGCCACCCCCGCTTCCCCCTGCGCCGCGCGGAAAAGCACGACCTTCGCCCCTGCATTCGAGGGGAAGCCCGATTGCCCTTGGCTGTGACCGGAGAGAAAGGCTGAGTCCCCTCGACTCCCTGGAGGCCACCCCACAGGTGCCAGTTATACCTGTCCCCTCCCCCCCTCCGGGGACCCCCGAGGGTCCTAGCTCCATGCCTGACGCGGACCCAGGGCGCTGCAGCGCCTCCTGGCGAATCCCGAGGCTGCTCGGGCCCCTGTCCGCTCGAAAGGAGGCATGGCGACCCCGCTGGGCTAACGGGGGAGACGGGCCGGGGTACCCGCCGCAACTCGAGAATGCACCGCCGCAAGTCGAGAACACCCCCGTGAGGCCACGCCCATAGAGGGAGGAGGCGCTTTTCCCTTGCAGGGCATGGAGAGCATGCCCCGGCACCTGTTCCGGCTCCGAACGGGGCTTGACTCCTTGCGGGCGACTCCAGGTGTCCCCCGAGATCCCCGGGCCAACCTGCCAAGAAAGCGGGGCTTCCCGCCACACCGCGAGGGCGTCCCCCGGGCCCCCCTCCTTGCGAGACGGGGCCCTTGGGATCTGCAGCGACGCGAGAGCCGTCCTGCCTTCTCTCTGGCGCTGCAACGGAGGCTGGACTCCCTCTAGGCGCCCCCAGAGGTTCCCTGGGATACCCGTGTCCACAGGCGAGCGGAACCCTGAGTCTCCAGAGGCCGCTCGCGAGGGGCCCCCCGTCGCCGTCGGCCCCTCCTCTCGAAAGGGGGGTCCAATCCCCTTCCTGAATGCCACCGCAATCCCTACATTCCCTCGCACCTCCAGAGCGGGACTCTCGCCTCTCCTGAGGTTCGAGAAGAGGCCCCAAGGGGCCAGTTCCGGCCGCAAGACCAAAGGTCCCCGAGGAACCCCCATCGGCAAGCGAGTCCAGTTCCCTGGACGTGAGGCGAGGGGAAGCCCAGCAGCCCCTGGCGATGTCAAAGGAGGCCTGGACTTCTCAGAGGCAACAAGAGAGGCTCCCCGAGGCGCCACGCCCCCGATTCAGAGAGGCCACCCCCGCTTCCCCCTGCGCCGCGCGGAAAAGCACGACCTTCGCCCCTGCATTCGAGGGGAAGCCCGATTGCCCTTGGCTGTGACCGGAGAGAAAGGCTGAGTCCCCTCGACTCCCTGGAGGCCACCCCACAGGTGCCAGTTATACCTGTCCCCTCCCCCCCTCCGGGGACCCCCGAGGGTCCTAGCTCCATGCCTGACGCGGACCCAGGGCGCTGCAGCGCCTCCTGGCGAATCCCGAGGCTGCTCGGGCCCCTGTCCGCTCGAAAGGAGGCATGGCGACCCCGCTGGGCTAACGGGGGAGACGGGCCGGGGTACCCGCCGCAACTCGAGAATGCACCGCCGCAAGTCGAGAACACCCCCGTGAGGCCACGCCCATAGAGGGAGGAGGCGCTTTTCCCTTGCAGGGCATGGAGAGCATGCCCCGGCACCTGTTCCGGCTCCGAACGGGGCTTGACTCCTTGCGGGCGACTCCAGGTGTCCCCCGAGATCCCCGGGCCAACCTGCCAAGAAAGCGGGGCTTCCCGCCACACCGCGAGGGCGTCCCCCGGGCCCCCCTCCTTGCGAGACGGGGCCCTTGGGATCTGCAGCGACGCGAGAGCCGTCCTGCCTTCTCTCTGGCGCTGCAACGGAGGCTGGACTCCCTCTAGGCGCCCCCAGAGGTTCCCTGGGATACCCGTGTCCACAGGCGAGCGGAACCCTGAGTCTCCAGAGGCCGCTCGCGAGGGGCCCCCCGTCGCCGTCGGCCCCTCCTCTCGAAAGGGGGGTCCAATCCCCTTCCTGAATGCCACCGCAATCCCTACATTCCCTCGCACCTCCAGAGCGGGACTCTCGCCTCTCCTGAGGTTCGAGAAGAGGCCCCAAGGGGCCAGTTCCGGCCGCAAGACCAAAGGTCCCCCGAGGAACCCCCATCGGCAAGCGAGTCCAGTTCCCTGGACGTGAGGCGAGGGGAAGCCCAGCAGCCCCTGGCGATGTCAAAGGAGGCCTGGACTTCTCAGAGGCAACAAGAGAGGCTCCCCGAGGCGCCACGCCCCCGATTCAGAGAGGCCACCCCCGCTTCCCCCTGCGCCGCGCGGAAAAGCACGACCTTCGCCCCTGCATTCGAGGGGAAGCCCGATTGCCCTTGGCTGTGACCGGAGAGAAAGGCTGAGTCCCCTCGACTCCCTGGAGGCCACCCCACAGGTGCCAGTTATACCTGTCCCCTCCCCCCCTCCGGGGACCCCCGAGGGTCCTAGCTCCATGCCTGACGCGGACCCAGGGCGCTGCAGCGCCTCCTGGCGAATCCGAGGCTGCTCGGGCCCCTGTCCGCTCGAAAGGAGGCATGGCGACCCCGCTGGGCTAACGGGGGAGACGGGCCGGGGTACCCGCCGCAACTCGAGAATGCACCGCCGCAAGTCGAGAACACCCCCGTGAGGCCACGCCCATAGAGGGAGGAGGCGCTTTTCCCTTGCAGGGCATGGAGAGCATGCCCCGGCACCTGTTCCGGCTCCGAACGGGGCTTGACTCCTTGCGGGCGACTCCAGGTGTCCCCCGAGATCCCCGGGCCAACCTGCCAAGAAAGCGGGGCTTCCCGCCACACCGCGAGGGCGTCCCCCGGGCCCCCCTCCTTGCGAGACGGGGCCCTTGGGATCTGCAGCGACGCGAGAGCCGTCCTGCCTTCTCTCTGGCGCTGCAACGGAGGCTGGACTCCCTCTAGGCGCCCCCAGAGGTTCCCTGGGATACCCGTGTCCACAGGCGAGCGGAACCCTGAGTCTCCAGAGGCCGCTCGCGAGGGGGCCCCCCGTCGCCGTCGGCCCCTCCTCTCGAAAGGGGGGTCCAATCCCCTTCCTGAATGCCACCGCAATCCCTACATTCCCTCGCACCTCCAGAGCGGGACTCTCGCCTCTCCTGAGGTTCGAGAAGAGGCCCCAAGGGGCCAGTTCCGGCCGCAAGACCAAAGGTCCCCGAGGAACCCCCATCGGCAAGCGAGTCCAGTTCCCTGGACGTGAGGCGAGGGGAAGCCCAGCAGCCCCTGGCGATGTCAAAGGAGGCCTGGACTTCTCAGAGGCAACAAGAGAGGCTCCCCGAGGCGCCACGCCCCCGATTCAGAGAGGCCACCCCCGCTTCCCCCTGCGCCGCGCGGAAAAAGCACGACCTTCGCCCCCTGCATTCGAGGGGAAGCCCGATTGCCCTTGGCTGTGACCGGAGAGAAAGGCTGAGTCCCCTCGACTCCCTGGAGGCCACCCCACAGGTGCCAGTTATACCTGTCCCCTCCCCCCCTCCGGGGACCCCCGAGGGTCCTAGCTCCATGCCTGACGCGGACCCAGGGCGCTGCAGCGCCTCCTGGCGAATCCCGAGGCTGCTCGGGCCCCTGTTCCGCTCGAAAGGAGGCATGGCGACCCCGCTGGGCTAACGGGGGAGACGGGCCGGGGTACCCGCCGCAACTCGAGAATGCACCGCCGCAAGTCGAGAACACCCCCGTGAGGCCACGCCCATAGAGGGAGGAGGCGCTTTTCCCTTGCAGGGCATGGAGAGCATGCCCCGGCACCTGTTCCGGCTCCGAACGGGGCTTGACTCCTTGCGGGCGACTCCAGGTGTCCCCCGAGATCCCCGGGCCAACCTGCCAAGAAAGCGGGGCTTCCCGCCACACCGCGAGGGCGTCCCCCGGGCCCCCCTCCTTGCGAGACGGGGCCCTTGGGATCTGCAGCGACGCGAGAGCCGTCCTGCCTTCTCTCTGGCGCTGCAACGGAGGCTGGACTCCCTCTAGGCGCCCCCAGAGGTTCCCTGGGATACCCGTGTCCACAGGCGAGCGGAACCCTGAGTCTCCAGAGGCCGCTCGCGAGGGGCCCCCCGTCGCCGTCGGCCCCTCCTCTCGAAAGGGGGGTCCAATCCCCTTCCTGAATGCCATCGCAATCCCTACATTCCCTCGCACCTCCAGAGCGGGGACTCTCGCCTCTCCTGAGGTTCGAGAAGAGGCCCCAAGGGGCCAGTTCCGGCCGCAAGACCAAAGGTCCCCGAGGAACCCCCATCGGCAAGCGAGTCCAGTTCCCTGGACGTGAGGCGAGGGGAAGCCCAGCAGCCCCTGGCGATGTCAAAGGAGGCCTGGACTTCTCAGAGGCAACAAGAGAGGCTCCCCGAGGCGCCACGCCCCCGATTCAGAGAGGCCACCCCCGCTTCCCCCTGCGCCGCGCGGAAAAGCACGACCTTCGCCCCTGCATTCGAGGGGAAGCCCGATTGCCCTTGGCTGTGACCGGAGAGAAAGGCTGAGTCCCCTCGACTCCCTGGAGGCCACCCCACAGGTGCCAGTTATACCTGTCCCCTCCCCCCCTCCGGGGACCCCCGAGGGTCCTAGCTCCATGCCTGACGCGGACCCAGGGCGCTGCAGCGCCTCCTGGCGAATCCCGAGGCTGCTCGGGCCCCTGTCCGCTCGAAAGGAGGCATGGCGACCCCGCTGGGCTAACGGGGGAGACGGGCCGGGGTACCCGCCGCAACTCGAGAATGCACCGCCGCAAGTCGAGAACACCCCCGTGAGGCCACGCCCATAGAGGGAGGAGGAGGCGCTTTTCCCTTGCAGGGCATGGAGAGAGCATGCCCCGGCACCTGTTCCGGCTCCGAACGGGGCTTGACTCCTTGCGGGCGACTCCAGGTGTCCCCCCGAGATCCCCGGGCCAACCTGCCAAGAAAAGCGGGGCTTCCCGCCACACCGCGAGGGCGTCCCCCCGGGCCCCCCCCTCCTTGCGAGACGGGGCCCTTGGGATCTGCAGCGACGCGAGAGAGCCGTCCTGCCTTCTCTCTGGCGCTGCAACGGAAGGCTGGACTCCCTCTAGGCGCCCCCAGAGGTTCCCTGGGATACCCGTGTCCACAGGCGAGCGGAACCCTGAGTCTCCAGAGGCCGCTCGCGAGGGGCCCCCCCACTCGCCGTCGGCCCCTCCTCTCGAAAGGGGGGTCCAATCCCCTTCCTGAATGCCATCGCAATCCCTACAAAAAAACATTCCCTCGCACCTCCAGAGCGGGACTCTCGCCTCTCTCCTGAGGTTCGAAAGTAGAGGCCCCAAATGGGGCCAGTTCCGGCCAGCAAGACCAAAGAGGATCCCCGAGGAACCCCCATCGGGCAAGTCGAGTCCAGTTCCCTGGACGTGAGGACGAGGGGAAGCCCAGCAGCCCCTGGCGATGTGTCAAAGGAGGCCTGGACTTCTCAGTAAGGCAACAAGAGAGGCTCCCCGAGGCGCCACGCCCCCCGATTCAGAGAGGCCACCCCCCCCCGCTTCCCCCCCGTGCGCCGCGAAGGAAAAAACCAGGCACGACCTTCGCCCCTGCATTCGAGGGGAAGCCCGATTGCCCTTGGCTGTGACCATCCGGGAGAGAAAGGCTGAGTCCCCTCGACTCCCTGGAGGCCACCCCACAGGTGCCAGTTATACCTGTCCCCTCCCCCCCCCATTCCGTGGACCCCCCGAGGGTCCTAGCTCCATGCCTGACGCGGACCCAGGCGCTGCAGCGCCTCCTGGCGAATCCCGAGGTCTGCTCGGGCCCCCCTGTCCGCTCGAAAGGAGGCATGGCGACCCCGCTGGGCTAACGGGGTAGACGGGCCGGGGTACCCGCCGCAACTCGAGAATGCACCGCCCAAGCAAGTCGAGAAACACCCCCGTGAGGCCACACGCCCATAGAGGGAGGAGGAGGCGCTTTTTTCCTTGCAGGGCATGGAGAGCATGCCCCAGGACACCTGTTCCGGCGCCGAACGGAGGCTTGACTCCTTGCGGGGCGACTCCAGGTGTCCCCCGAGATCCCCGGACGCCAAACCTGCCAAGAAAGCGGGGGCTTCCCGCCACACCGCACGCGAGGGCGTCCCCCGGGCCCCCCTCCTTGCGAGACGGGGGCCCTTGGGATCTGCAGCGACGCGAGAGCCGTCCTGCCTTCTCTCTCTGGCGCTGCAACGGAGGCTGGGACTCCCTCTAGGCGCCCCCAGAAGGTTCCCTGGGATACCCGTGTCCCACAGGCGAGACGGAACCCTGAGTCTCCAGAGGCCGCTCGCGAGGGGGGCCCCCCGTCGCCGTCGGCCCCTCCTCTCGAAAGGGGGGTCCAATCCCCTTCCTGAATGCCATCGCAATCCCTACATTCCCTCCGCACCTCCAGAGCGGGGACTCCTCGCCTCTCCTGAGTTTCGAGAAAGAGGCCCCAAGGGTCCAGTTCGCCGGCCGCAAGACCAAAGGGTCCCCGATGAAACCCCATCGGCAAGCGAGTCCAGTTCCCTGGACGTGAGGCGAGGGGAAGCCCAGCAGCCCCTGGGCCTGATGTCCAAAGGAGGCCTGGACTTCTCAGAGGCAACAAGAGAGAGCTCCCCGAGGCGCCACGCCCCCGATCTCCAGAGAGGCCACCCCACGGCTTGCCCCCTGCGCCGCGCGCAAAAAGTCACGACCTTCGGCCCCTGCATTCGAGGGAAGCCCGATTGCCTCTTGGCTGTGACGACGAGGGAGAGAAAGGCTGAGAGTCCCCTCGGAGCTGACTCCTGGACGGCCACCCCAACAGGCGTGCAGTTTATACCTGTACCACCCTCCCATCACCTACAGGGGTACCCCCGAGGGGTCCTAGCTCCATGGCCTGACGCGGTACCCAGCAGGCGCTGCAGCGTCCCTCCTTGGCGAACTTGGCCCGAGGCCTGCTCGGGCCCCTGTCCGCAAATCGAAAGGAGCATTGGCGACCCCGCCGCTGGGCTATAACGGGGGCAGGAGCCGGGCGGGGGGTACCCCTTGCCGCAACTCGAGAATGCACCGGAACCGTGCCGCGCCGCAAGTCGAGAACACCCCCGTGAGGCCACGCCCATAGAGGGGGAGGCAGGCGCTTTTTCACCCTTGCAGGCCATGTGAGAGGCATGCCCCGGCGACCTTGTTCCGGCGCCGAACGGGTCTTCAGACTCCTTTGCGGGCGACGTCCAGTGTCCCCCGTGAATCCCCGGGACAAACCCTGCCAAGAAAACGGAGCTTTCCCGCCCCAAATCAACATGAGAGGCTCCGTCCCCCCGGACCTCCCCTCCTTGCGGAGATGGGGCCCTTGGATCTGCAGCGACTCGAGAGCCGTCCTGCCTTCTCTCTTGCGCTGCAACGGAGGCTGGACTTCCCTCTAGGCGCCCCCAGTGGGTTCCTGGGAATACCCGTGTCCACAGGCGAGCAGAAAAACATGTGTCTCCAGAGGGCCTGCTCGCGAGATACTGCATCCCGCGTCGCGCTTCCGTCCTCATCCTCTCGAATGGGGGTCCCAATCCCTATCCTGAATGCGCCATCGCAATCCCTACATTCCCTCGCACCATCCAGAAGCGTGACTCTGCCTCTTCCTTGAGGTTTCGAGAAGAGGCCACCAAGGGGCCAGTTCCGGCCTTGCAAGACCAAAGGTCCCCGAGTAACCACCCATCCAGCAGCGAGTCCGCGTATCCCTGGTACTTGAAGGCGAGGGGAACCCAGCAGACCCTGGCGATTTGTCAAAGAAGGCCTGGACTTCTCAGAGGAAACAAGAAGGCTCCGTGAGGCGCCACGCCCCCCGATTCAGAGAGGCTCCACCGATCTTACCTCTTCCCCCTGCGACCCTGCGCCTCGCGAAAAAGCTACCGGACCTTCGCCCCTTGCATTCGAGGGGAAGCCCGATTGCCACTTGGCTGTGACCAGAGAGATAGGCTGAGTGTCCCCTTCGACTTCAATCCCGGGAGGCCACCCCACAGGTGCACAGTTTATAACCGTGTCCACCTCCCCCCCTCCGGGAAACCCCCGAGAGGGTCCTATCTCCAATGCCTGACGCTGAACCCAGTGCGCTTGCAGCGCATCATCTTGACGAATCCCGAGCTGATATCGGGCCCCTGTCCGCTCGAAAGGAGGCACGGCGACCCCGCTGGGCTAACGGGGGGAGACGGGCCGGGAGTACCGCCGCTGCAACTCGAGAATGGCCCGGCCGGAAGTTCGAGAAACACCCCCGTAGAGGCCGCACTACCCATAAAGGAGGAGAGAGGCCGTTTCCCTTACAATGGACATGGAGAGCAATGCCCCCGGCACCTTCCGGCTTCCGAAACGGTGCCTATGACTCCTTTGCGGGCGAGCTCAGGTGTCCCCCGAGATCCCCGGCCCAAACGGTGCCAAGAAGAAGCGGCGGCTTCCCGCCACAGGGCGAGAGCAACCGCGATGGCCCCCCGGGGCCCCACCTCCTTGCGAGACGGAGGCCCTTGTGATCTTCATGCGACGCAGCGCCTCCTGCCTGGGATCTGCGCGCTGCCATAAGGAGGCCATGAAACGTTCCTAGCGCAGCCAGAGGTGGTACCTGGAAGAACCACGTCGACAGCAGTGTGAACCCTGAGGCTCCCAAGGCCCTCGGCGAGCGGATGCCCTGTCACCATGTCGGCGCCTCGATCTCGAAAGGGGCCAATCGCGCCGAGAGCGCGATCGCGATGCCGACCCCACTCGCTAGAATTCCCTGGCAAACCCTCCAGCAAGGAACCTCGAGTGCCTAGCCTGTAGTTAGCGAAGAGGCCCCAAAACAAGTTCCGCCCTGCAAGAAACCAAAGGTCGAGGGGGAACCCCCATCGGCAAGCGAGTCATGCCATGGAACGTGAGCGAAGGGGAGCCCAGTAGGCCCCTGGCATGTTCAAGGGAGGAAAGGGTCTCTCAGAGTCCCCTTGTCGAAACTCCCCAGTCCTGCTGCAGGCCTGATTTCAGACGGGCACCCCGCCTTCGCAGGTTCGCCGCAGCGGATGAAGACACTAAATACGGCACTCGTCATTCGAGGAATCACCTATTTCACCGTTGCTTTGACCTAGAAGAGAAGCTGAGTGAGCTCGACTTCTATGACACCACAGAGAAGGATAACACAAAAAAAAAACTCTCAACCAACTCCGGAGTCACGAGTACCTAGCTACCACTGCCTGGACGCGACCAACCAGGCGGCTGCAGCAAAAGCGCCTCCATGGCCCGAAGCCCAAAGGCTGCTCGGTGCCCCTTCCAGCTCGAAAGGAGCCTGCGACCCCGCTGGGCTAAACAGGGGAGACGGGCCGGGGTACCCGCCGCAACTCGAGAATGCACCGCCGCAAGTCGAGAACACCCCCGTGAGGCCACGCCCATAGAGGGAGGAGGAGCTTTTTTTCCCTTGCAGGGCATGGAGAGCATGCCCCGGCACCTGTTCCGGCTCCGAACGGGGCTTGACTCCTTGCGGGCGACTCCAGGTGTCCCCCGAGATCCCCGGGCCAACCTGCCAAGAAAGCGGGGCTTCCCGCCACACACCGCGAGGGCGTCCCCCGGGCCCCCCTCCTTGCGAGACGGGGCCCTTGGGATCTGCAGCGACGCGAGAGCCGTCCTGCCTTCTCTCTGGCGCTGCAACGGAGGCTGGACTCCCTCTAGGCGCCCCCAGAGGTTCCCTGGGATACCCGTGTCCACAGGCGAGCGGAACCCTGAGTCTCCAGAGGCCGCTCGCGAGGGGCCCCCCGTCGCCGTCGGCCCCCCTCCTCTCGAAAGGGGGGTCCAATCCCCTTCCTGAATGCCATCGCAATCCCTACATTCCCTCGCACCTCCAGAGCGGGACTCTCGCCTCTCCTGAGGTTCGAGAAGAGGCCCCAAGGGGCCAGTTCCGGCCGCAAGACCAAAGGTCCCCGAGGAACCCCCATCGGCAAGCGAGAGTCCAGTTCCCTGGACGTGAGGCGAGGGGAAGCCCAGCAGCCCCTGGCGATGTCAAAGGAGGCCTGGACTTCTCAGAGGCAACAAGAGAGGCTCCCCGAGGCGCCACGCCCCCGATTCAGAGAGGCCACCCCCGCTTCCCCCTGCGCCGCGCCGCGCGGAAAAGCACGACCTTCGCCCCTGCATTCGAGGGGAAGCCCGATTGCCCTTGGCTGTGACCGGAGAGAAAGGCTGAGTCCCCTCGACTCCCTGGAGGCCACCCCACAGGTGCCAGTTATACCTGTCCCCTCCCCCCCTCCGGGGACCCCCCGAACCGCCGCAAGTCGAGAACACCCCCGTGAGGCCACGCCCATAGAGGGAGGAGGCGTTTTCCCTTGCA